>PVIU01022604.1:0-29038 GCA_004026605.1 Ondatra zibethicus
TGGTTGGGCGAGGTTCTCGGTCCCAAAGGCAGGCCTACTGAGGGTTGCCCTCTCCTCTCTGCTCGGCTCCGTGGGACAAAGGAGGCCCCCTAGCAGGGGACTCACCCTTCCCCCAAGGCCTCAGCCCGGGTGGGCCGAGCTCAGGTGCAGCCGGGACAGGGTCCAGATGAATCAGTGGAAGCTGGTTGGGCGAGATTCCCGGACCCAAAGGCAGGCCTACTGAGGGTTGCCCGCTCCTCTCTGCTCCTCTCATCCCTTTCTTTAAAGGAGTTTTTCACCTCTTGTTTAAAGGTCTCTATCACTTTCATAATGTTACGTTTAAAGTCGATTTCTTCTACTTCTTCTGGATTAGGTTGCTTAGGTTTTCCTGTTGAATACTCGTTGGTTTCTGGTGTTATCATGTTGCTTTTCATGTTGTTGGAGGAATTCTTGGATTGGCCCCTGCCCATCTCTTCCTTCAAATGTGGTCGGGAGAGTTTCCATGGCTTGGTCCTCAGTCTAGATGTATCCGCCAGCACTTGATCAGGGCCCCTTGCTGGCCCAGGACTGGTCTGGATCTATCTGCCGGCACTGGATCAGGGCCCCTTGCTGGCCCAGGACCTGTCCGGATGTATCCGCTGGCACTGGAGTAGGGCCGCTTACTGGCCCAGGACCTCACAGTCAAAAGGGCAGGCATGGTAAAAGTTGCCTGCTCTGCTCAGCTCTGCTCCATGGTACAAGGGGACCTCTGTAGCCCTATGCTCACCCTTTCCCCAAAGCCTCAGCCTTGAAGCAGGCTGAGTTTAGGGAAGCTAGGATTCTGCAGATGGAAAGGGATGTCCGGGGGCAAGCTGGGGTGGTATAAGCAGAAAAGCCAGTAGAGGGGGGGAGGCCCCGTAAGTGGCCAGAAAGCCTCGGGGATTGGAGGCCGCCTGTAGACCCCTCCCGGGGCTCCTGGGCAGCTGGGCTGGGACCAACTTACTGGTCCAGATGTATCTGCCAGAACTGGATCAAGGCCCCTTGTTGGTTCAGGACCTCGCAGTCAAAAGGGCTGGCTTGGTAAAAGTTTCCCACTCTGCTCCGTGTGACAAGGGGACCCCTGTAGCCCTGTGCTTACCCTTCCCCCAAAGCCTCAGCCCGGAAGCAGGCTGAGTTCGGGGAAGTTAGGACCCCACAGATCATAGGTGATTTTTAAACATAAAGTAAATAAAATGAGCCTACAAATCACAATACCAGAGAACTTAGACAACAATGAGGACACTAAGAGAGACTTACATAGATCTAATCTGCATGGGAAGTAGTAAAAGGCCAGATCTCCTGAGTAAATTGGGAGAATGGGGACCTTGGGGGAGGGTTGAGGGGGAAAGAGAGACAGGGAGGGGAGCAGAGATAAATGTAGAGCTCAATAAAAAATCAATAAAAAAATCAAAAAAGCAAATAGATTATTCTCTCTTAAAATATACTCCAACCACAATTTCCCTTCTTCCACTCCTCCCAGCTTCTTGTACCTCCTCTCCTCTAGATCCACTACCCTGTTTCTTGTGCAGAATATTTTTAAAAATGTTTTACTTGTTTTAAAATTTTGTACAAATTTTATTACTACTTACTATGTACTTTTATTTATTTTATCATAGCAATGCAGTCTTCTGAAAAATATACAGAATCAAGAGATATTCATAATTTTAATTAATATAGTCAATAGAGTATTTATTACCTACATGTACCTGCACTCTGTCATTGTAGTTTCATATAGAAATGCAAACACTACAATGCTATTCTAAAAGCACTTTAATAAATACCTACCTAAGTAAAATACAGATAAAAATGGTATCTTTTTGTCAAATTATATGAACAAATACTCCCTGGAGCATTCCTGAATATCCTCTGTAGTATTTGTGTGACCAAGACCAGGCCAGACTTTTAGGCCCTGAAAGCTAGTACAGGTAGCCTATCTCTAGAATACATCTTCTTAGAGGAAAGGACATGTGCCCTGAGTTGACTTTCACTGTAATATGCTTCCTTGTGCAATAGGGATTATATTACACTAGGAAACTCAAACTACAATGGATTTAATTACATTGGCAATAAGCTGCCTATTAATAGATTCTCCCAAGTCTGATCCAGGTTGGTAAAGTCAATCTACACCAGGTTTTCATTTTTATCTCTTCACCGGAGTTCATTTTTGCTTCCCTATATGAAACCTGCAGGGACCTGTCTCACACACACACACACACACACACACACACACACACACACACACACACCACATTTCAGATTATGAATGCCAACCTCTATCAAGGGTCTACATTAATGATCTGAATTAATACATGATATAGTTCAAATAATAACAAAATGGAACCAAAAATACCTTCTCCTTAGTGTTAAGTAATGAAAAGGTAGATTTATGAGCATGATCAACTTGCTTTTATAAAATATAACTGGCATAAGAAAGTGTTTTTAATCTTCTTGGAGATCAATAAGCTAAACGATACTAAATGAGTTGGTAATATCTGAGCAATGTAGGAAATTTATGGGGCAGAAACTCATTATAATATGCAACAATGTGCAATCATAGTACATTAATCTACTTTAAATTTAAAATCTTCTGACCAACATAGTAGGAAGTAAAATTTTGCGGTTTGATAGGTTTAGAGAAATGTTGAATGAGCTGGCCAAAAAATATCCCCAAATATTTCCTTTATATCCTACAGCTGAAAAATGTTTTCAGAATCCCATTTGCAGAATTATGATAGTCAGAGTATTAGCACATTTCTCAAAGAGCAGTTTGGGGATTAACAAGATACACATACCCTGACAACTTGTTAGAAATCTAGACTCCTGTGTTCAATCTTGTGTTCAAGCATTTAATTAGAACCTGTATTTTTAAAAAGTATATCCATAGGTTATTACCACCCACAGTAGTTTGAGAATCTGTTGTGTAGATGCTCCAAAATGTAACATTCTGTTAGAAACTTAGTAAATATGAAATAAACTGTGTCAATACTCTTCAAGAAAAGCTGAACTTATGATAATACATGATCCAAATTCCAGAAAGCAGTCTTATAATAATGGGAAAAAAAAGATCCATCAAAATAGGGTGAGCAGAACAAGGGGATAGATGTGAGCCCAAATAAAGCAGATCAGTAAAATGTAATACTCAAAATTAAAGACATCTAAACAAATTAAAATTCATTCTGCCAGGGTGGGAAAAGAACATCCCCCAAATGAACAGACACTGGGCTTATATAGGATTTCTTAGGGGTGGAGCTTTCCAAGGTAGAGATTTTCAGGATGGGGATTGGTAGGCTCTCAATGCCTGAGTTGGTTAGAGGTAGGGTGCGATTCGTTGGCTCTGGCCTCAGATCCAGGGTATTCTTTCACTGGCCCTTTTTACCCTATAGCTTTGTTGATTACTTGTTATAATGATATTATTTGGGTTTGGGGTATAATAAATTATATATATTGTTGAAATTAAAAAAAATCATTCTGAACAACATTAGCAGAAACAAACTTCCAGAAACATCCACTAAACACTTTAATGGCAAAATTTTGCTCTTTATTTTAAAAGCAAAACATTTCAATTAAATTTATTTCTTTATTTTATATCTGACCACTGTTTCCCCTCCCTTCTCTCCTCCAATCCCCCCCACACCCCTCCACTCCACCCCAATCCACTGCTCCTCTGCTTATGTTCAGAAAAGGGAAAGCCTCCTCATGGCTATCAACAAAATATGGCATATTTTTTTGAAAAGATAATTCCACAGTGTAAGAAAAACAAAACTACAAGACTGGATGTAGTCTCCTTTTATTCACCAATGATATCTCCTGTTGGCCAATATGCAAATGCATATTTCCTATACAGTAGAATATAGTTGAGCTATTATATAGTGCAGATATTATGTGACATAACATGGACACTTCATTTTGATTCATTATGAAGTGCCAAGAGAAATTCATATATTTATAACAGGCAACATGTGTATAAGTGTTCATAGAAGCACTTCTCACAAGGACGAAGAGCTAAAATAGTCAAAATATCCATCACTATGCTCAAAACATTGCAAAGCCAACATAAGTATGTAAAATCTAGAATAAATCTTCATAATAAAATAAAAAAATTAAGTTCCCCTAAAATTTACATGTAGTGTGAAAAATAATCAAGTGACAGATAAATGGGAGTCAAGATGATGACTGCTTCTTGATTAGGGAGGTCAAAACACGATATTGGGACAAATGCACAAACAGTCTTTACATTACATATATGTATTTGTAGTTAAATGTATACTATTATTATCAATTATTATTATTATTATTGTACTAAGTTTCCTTTTTGGTGTTTCCATTTCTTAAATGATCAATAAAAACTAAATAAAAGACTAAAATCTCTCAAACACTCACTGAGGCTTCTTGTATCCTAGGCAAATAGTCAACCACGGAGTGATTAAGTATCCCTAACCCTATTTTTAGCTTTTTATGTTAGGACAAAGTCTCTCTAAGTAGCCAAGGCATCAGCTTCTGTCTTCAGATTCCTGCCCTGCTTGACTTCCTGTCCTGACTTCCTTTGGTGATGAATAACACTGTGGAAATGTAATCTGAATAAAGTTTTTCTTACCCAATTTGCTTATTTGGTCCTGGTGTTTCATTACAACAACAGAAATCCTCACTAAGACACCTAGCAATTCAATATAAATCCTCTTACCAATTGTCAACAATATATCAAAATCCTTTACTGTGCTTTGAGCTCCAAGTGGTTAAATGGACACCAAAAAGGAGCACGTGTATTCTACCATAAGAATTCTGGAAAATGTGATTCTATCATACTTTCTTCAGCAAAGTGGACAGAAAGAAAAGGACTGAAAAATAACCAATGACTTTATGACATGACATCAGTAACTATCTCTGAATACTGATTGTTTGAGTTAAACATATGACATTGCTCATAAATGTTTGCTACAAATCCTTCCTCAAACTACAACAAAAGATAAATACAACTGTTATTTGTATTTTTGTTTTTGTTGGAACTAGAACTAAACCTGTGGCCTTGTACAAGTTTACACTGAGATTTCTGTATCCCTAATCCCATTTTTCACTTTTTATTTTTGTTCCCCAGGTTGGCCTTACATCCACTCTGCACCTCCAGAAGACTACAGTTTAAAAGTTTAAAGAAGCAAGAGAATGGGATGTAATTATTAAGAATAACATCTTAGGAATATCAAAGTAGTGGATAAGTAAAAAATGATTAAGAAGTGGGTAAGCCCCATATTAACCTAGTAGTTGTGGAATCACAAAGCACCCTGCTTTTGAAGTCATCAAATGTTAAAAAAAAATCCTCAGGAGTATAAACAAAAGGTACTGTGACAGTAGGGTGATGGTATAAGTAAAATTGAGAATGTTTCCTAAATATCCATTTAGTGGCTGGCTGTTTTGCTTTTCTGACCTTCAGGTTGAATGCCAACATCTGTTTCTGAGTTTTTATTTATCACGCTACATATCCATACTCAAAGTTGTCAATTAAAAATTGTGGGAGAGAGAGAAGCCATCACAGGACAGGGCTCATTTGGAGCATGTTTTTTTATTGTGGGAAGGGAATGGGAAAGGGGGGAGAGGAGAGAGGAAGCAGGTCTCTGAAAAGAAAGAGAGAGGCAGAGGTGGGAGGTGACTACCTTTTATGAGGAAATATAGTACCATGTGCTGCAGTGACAGTGACAAATCTGATGATGGTATCAGGACCCCGAGCAGGTCAGAGTACTGAGTACTGGCTAGCGCTTCCTGCCTGGTGACCGGGGGCAGTCCAGCATAATGCCTGAATGCTAACAACAGTAGTTAATACCTTACAAACCAAACAGCCTTTTAGTCTCCTATGAGCAATATGCTTAAACCGCAACATTAAGAGCTGTAGACATTACATTCCCAACAAAATTCTAATTGAGATCTTTTGATAATGTTTTAAAGCTTTTCAAGGAGTTGGGGAAAGATAATAATTTAGAAATACTCAGCACACTGATGTAGCTCCATGAGAAAGGAAAATAAAACACAAAACAAGGTGTCATGGAAAGGAATTGATTGTGTACGTCCTAGTTTGCTTATGTTGCTGGGATAAAACACTAACCAAACCAATATGGTGAGAAAGAAATGTTTTATTTGGCTTATATTTCCACTCACAATCCATCATGAAGGGAAGTCTGGACATGAACTCAAGCAGGAACCTGTAGGCCAGAACTGAAGCAGAGACCACGGAGGAGTGCTGCTTATTAACTTTCTCATCTTGCTTTATTACACCACTCAGGATTGCCACCCCATGTTGGCACTGTCCACTGTGGGCTAGGCCCTTCCACATCAATTATTAATAAAGAAAATGCAAAATAGGCATTCTCTAGTCCAATTTGATGGAGGTAATTACTCAGTTGAAGTTCTCTCTTCCCAGGTTATTTTAGTTTGTGTCCAGCTGATAAAAACTAACCAGAACAGACAACAATAGTAAATCATTATCAAAGAGTATGGAGAACTGAGAAACAGTGAACTTTAGGAGACTGACTGAAATGGGAGAAACTTGAGGTCTTCAATTGCCTTGGGTGGGCACAATTAATGAGGTAGGGTCCCGGTCAAACCTGTATGGGTGTTGTAGAATATTATTTTAACTATGTAAAAGTGTATTACATTTGTTTATGCTGCATTTGTTTAATGATATAAGGATGTGTTATATTTCTGTGTGCTTCATTTGTTTAATTATGTAAAGATGTGTTGCATTTGTTTCAGCTAGCCTACCTAAGGCACATGATTGGTCTAATAAGAAGCTGAATGGCCAGTAGCTAAGAAGGAGAGGGATGGGTGAGGCTGGTGTGCAGAGAGAATATGTGGGAGGAAAAAAATCTAGGCTTGAGGAGGAGGAGGAGAGAACATGGGAGAAAGAGAGGGACATGCCCAGGGCCAGAAGTCAGGTAACCGCCAGCCAGATCTGGAGACAATAGAAAAGAAAGAAAGAAAGAAAGAAAGAGAGAGAGGGAGATAAAGGGAGGGATGGATGGAAGGTAGGTGGATAGGTAGAAAGCCCTGAGGCAAAACATAGATAAAGAGAAACAGATTAAAATAAGAGCAAAGCTAAGACTGAGCATTCAAAACTAACAATAAGTCTCCTTGTCATGATTTGTGAACTGGTTATTGGCCCAAAAGAAAGAGACTGGTACAACCTGCTGAGGTCAGAAGACAGCATCAGATTTCTTGGCTCTGGGGCACAAGAAACTGCCAGCCTCCTATTAATGACGTTGGAAATGTAACTTGGATCCTCTAGAAGAGCACTTAATCACTGATTCATCTCTCTCGGTCCTCATGTCATACTTCTATTGTCCTATTATTTCAAAGTGGAAGATGTTTAGAGACACATACAAGTTTTATCAGTTGATGCAAATTTCTTCAAATACAGATGCCTCATAGGTTTTAAAAACATTTTCAGTGAAGTAGCTGAATACAAAGTCAATATGAAAATCAATAATTTTTCACCCAGATGTGGTGATGAACACCTTTAATTCCAGCACTTGAGAGACAGGGGCAGGCACATTTCTGTGAGTTTGAGGCCAAAGTGAGTTCCAGGACAGCTAGAGCTGTTACACAGAGAAACCCTGTCTTGAAATCCCTCCCCGACCCAAAATATTCAATATTTTTTTCTATGTACTAACAAAAAAATTAAAAAATAAACCAGAAAACAATGCCACTTACAACGGAAAGAGCAAGAAAACAAAAACTAAACAAAAAAGAAATAAAAATCTATATGTGAAAGACTTATATAAACTGATCATGGGTATTATTTTTAATATAAATAAACCAAGCAAAGTCAATTTACAACCTAAAGATGATAGAAAGATTATTCTAGGAATTCTAGCAGGCAAACATTGAAGAAACATTTTGTCATTTTTGACATAAAAACAATTAGTTTCAAAAGGCATTCAGCATCTTGAAACTGACATTGTATATTAAGATGAAGACAATTATGTGAACCACCATGAAATTTGAATATTATTTTGAATGAAATATGATTTGCCAAGTATTTTTACAATACATGATACTGAAATCTGTGTGTCAAATCAATGCATTGAGATAGTAAAGGACAATTTTAATTTAGGACTCAAACAGATAAATGTGATAATTAACTAGAAATAATATTACTAAGTACTGCTTAGGATTTCTTTGAAGAATATTATAAAAACTTTTGAAGCCTATTCGAATTATGTATATGTTCAACTTCTGTGCCCTCTACCATATTAAAACTTTTATGATAAAAATATTATGAATATAACTGTATTTCTCTTTGGTAAAATATGGTCCAAAATATTATTTTCCATATTCAGTTAATAGGTAAGTATTTGATCATAGAAAGTAATGCAGAAATATATGTTCCATAATGGTAGCACTGCTTAAGGCAAGGGGAAGAATGGGATTGTTCTGGAGTAATCATGTCATTTTCTTTTCGATGTTTACTGAATCACTTTAATGAGTGAGCACCATTTCCAATAAAATAAAATTACCAAACAGATTATAATTTTACGTGATAGAAGCAAATGTTTTCAGTCCAAAGGAAGACACTTAGCATCACCAGTCATCAATATTTTGTATATAAAAATGATGTTTCAGAGTTGAGCAATATTAATAGCAGTAAAATAATTAATAGAAGCAATTACAGACATATAGAAAAATGCTAACTTACTTTCCTCAAACTGCTAGACAAGAATTATCTCCTAGAATCTTCACAACAAAAATGGGAAGTTTTCTTTTATTTCAGGGAGTATCAAGTGAATTAAAGGATGTAAAAAGTGCTTTTATTCACTGAGAAGCCACATAGGAGCTAGAAGTTTAGAGGGAAGAACAGCATGAATCCATCTCTGATAAGTGTATTTATAGAAATAAGATTAAATAATTTACACACGAATCCAATCAAATGCTAGTATATTTTAACAAGAGAGATTGTCATTCATATGATTATAATGTTTCACACGTTTCTACGGATTTCCTTTCAGATTTCTGATAAAGAAGTTTTGGATTATCCTATAGTAAAATTGACATAGGTCATTCCAGAACAGAGAGAAAAAAAGCTGCATCATTTAATAGGCCTGTCTATGCAAGACTAGACAAGCAGTAAAGCAAACAAAGATTCTGTATGAGACAGTTTATATTCTAATGCTTATGACAGATTTATTACAATATCATGAAGTGGGTTGATTTTATTATTGCAATGCTTCAAAAACAAAGATTATTTGTGAAATATTAAAGAAGGATCATTATGGATAAAGGCTAATAACATTGTTATAAGACAGAAAAATAAAACAGAACCACAAAAGACTCAAAATACAGAAAGCAACTATGAGAATACCAAACAAAAACACAACTGGAGGTATCATATTATTTGTCCTCAAACTATTACATGAAACTATCGTAAGCAAACATCCTCTATATTTGAAGGTACAGTAAGCAAAGATTGTCTCCTCTAGCTCCTGCCACCATGATTTAAACACCATGACAGGTGATACCCCAGAATTGTAACCAAAAGAATCCTTTCATTCCAGAAGTTGCATTTGTCAGGATATTTTATTAGAGCACCAGAAAAATAACTAATATAAAAACTGGTACCATGAGTGGGATTTCAACTCCAGGCCATATTTCATAGTATCTCAGTAGAATGTAGGATGACTTTCTCTCTCTCTCTCTGAAACCAGATTCAGAGCTAAAATATGACATAAATGGCTCTTCTTTAAGTTCTTCTTTGGAACTCCAAGAGCTGCATCTCCACCATAGCATTTATTTTCTCTTTTGGGTCTTCTAAACTATACCAGGATCATTCACTAAACTCTGCCTACAATATATTTCAAGAATTTTCTAGTCTAAAGTTGGAGGCTTTTCCATATTCATGCTATAAAACAGTTCCAATGACCCGAGAACAACATGGTCGAGTTTATACAAAAATAGCCACTCTTCTCAGTAGATTTTTCTCTATTAAGTACTTTATTGTACTTGTGACTGAGGATGGGCAGCAGAGAATATTGGCTGGAATTCCAGGTGAGAGTCACATGGCACAAAACCAAACTCATTCCACTAGGGCAGTGGTTCTCAACCTGTGGGTTGCTGCCCCTTTGACGGCCAAACAACTCTTTCACAGGGTCACCTAAAATCACATGCATATCAGATATTTACATTACAATTCATAACAGCAGAAAAATTACAGTTATGAATTAGCAAAGAAATAATTTTATGGCTGGGGGTCACCACAACATGAGGAACAGTATTAAGGGGTTGCAGCATTCAGAAGGCTGAGAACCATGGCACTAGGGACTATTAACTGCTGCTTTGCCATTACAATATTCCTACCTATCACTAAGAAGATGGTATATATCACAGAGACCCACAGTTGGACAAAATAGAGAGAATGAGAAACTTTGGACTGCTCAGTCCTTAATGAGATGTCTTTTTCACACCCCTCCCCTCAAGGCTCAGGAATATATGTGGAAGATGGGTTGGAAAGATTATAAAAATGAGAGGTGCTGACAATTTTAAATAGAGAACAATCTCCAGATGCAAGGTCAACCATGACAAAAAAAATTACAGCATGAAAAAAGGGAAGTGGCCACAAAGATCTACTCATAGACAAGAAGTTATTCACAAATAGCTGCTGAAAAAGGGAAAATGGTTTTTCCAGTGGAGTGACCCTGTATCTATCAACCACACTCCAGGATGACCAATACAAATCAGACTCCATGATTTTTAGTAGCATTTTCAGTTTTTAGGAGAGAAAAAGAACATGGAATTGGGTTGATAGGGAGAGGGGGAATATCTGAAAGGAGTAGGGGGATAAGGTAGAATAAAACAAAATTATACTACATGAAATACTTAATTTTTAAAAAGGAAAAACAATAAAAACCTGATCAAAGATATACAAAGGCCACCACGATCCTTCCCAAAACATATGGCCAGATCTATCACAGCAATATCTTACTCCTGGTATAAACTTCTGTCTTAGCTTTCTAGAGCTGTAATAAAATATCACGACAAAAAGAAACTTGGGGACAAAAAGGTTTATTTCACCAGGCCCTTCCTCATCAATCATCTATCAAGAAAATGCATCACAAACTTGCCCATGGGCCAGTCTGGAAGGGACATTTTCTCAACTGATATTCCCTCTTCTCAAGACACATTAAAAATTTAGCAGCACACAGGGTTTCAACACCAGCTAATGAAATAGTAAGAACGCCATTACAATATATATATATATATGCATGTTTTGAAATTAAAAACGAGTATTTACACATCTATATAGGCCTTCTCAAAGCAGGGAGGACACTGAGGAAGCCTACATAATAAGAGGCTGAAATTTTGTTTTGTAATAACAATTCTTCCTTTAACTTAAAAGTTTTGCAGTAAGCAGAGTCTTGGTATGACCACCTGGGGAGTCCTAAAAGAAGTTGTTCCTAAAGTTCATCCTACTACATTTCTTAGGAAGTTAGATTTCATAGTGGAACTCAATTTATCCCAAAGGAAACAAGTTTATTCTGCTTCACCCATGCTGCTTTGCACTGAGATCCTCATGGAATCTTTTTCTCATGTACTGAATAGAATGGCTTTTTGATTATTCATTATAAAAATAGATTGTTGTCCAATTTACTAAATACTATTTACGAGCCCCCTTACACTCATGCCTGGTGAGTAAAATTTTCTGACTTCAAAAATCTTGAATGATGTTTGTTTCAATTTCGTAGTGCAAAACCACATAAATATCTTTTAGTTGCCATGACAATAGGAGAAAATTAAAAATAGAAAACATTGAGCAGTGCTGAATATTTTAGTGAACAGGACACTGGTGAGTAAATAAAAAATCAGTTTTTATATGACATGAACATTTTATATAAAATATTCAAATTTAGAAGTAATTCAAAATTTTAAGAAAGGGCTAGGGACACAGTTCCAAGATAAAAAGCTTGCCTGGCATGTGTGAGTTCCTGGGTTCTGTGCACTGCTGCCTCCTCCCACCATAAAGAGAAATAAATCTAAGACAAAAACTCATCACACACATGTATTCAGGTCCTATATAAATAAAACAACAGAATTTTATCAAATGATGTACACTTTGTTTTCTTCCTCAGTCCCTTCCTAGCACACACATTTTCTAAGGTAAATAACTCACTATTGGTTCATTTTTTCTCTAATAAGTTTTCATTATAGTAAATGAGTTAATAAAAGGCTAAGAAATTTGAAAACTCAGGATAAATTAGTAGTAAGCCCTCAATCGAGAAGAATGTAAGACAGAAATAGAAAACTATCAATAAGTGATGGAGGATATTTGTGAATGTATACAGTAAATGGGTTATTAACTTAAAAAATGTAGCATTAGGATTTTAATTTGAAACACTAAAATTTTTCTAGGTTCATGCTAGCAAGCAAACACAGCATTTATGAATAATGAGAAAGGCTAAGGAGCTGAGTTAAAATTTAATTCACACAATGCATACAGATGCATGTTGCAGGAGTTATGAAGATGAATTTCAAACATAACAACAGAGTCATGTTAACCTACACACATGGCTTTGTTACATTGGTAAGAAATAAAATATGCAAATAATATAGAATTATGATTCCAATTTTTGTACAGGAAAATAACAGTAAAAATAACTTACATGACTAAATAGATGCACGGAAATTCTCCAGAATAGTAACAATTATTAAGACAAGCTCATTGGATTAAACTAATGTATAATATGGTAGAGAAGAGATTGAATATATAGAACATTCATTATGTGTTTTTGAAACTTTTCATTCATTATAGTAAGCAAGAGTTGTTTTGTTTATTTTATATTTGACAAATTAAGACATTACATTTAAAAAAATCTTAGCATCAGCCACTTACTTGTTAGTGACTTTCAAAAGTTGCCAATCTTCTTATATACTTATATTTTCTGTTCTGTAGAAAATAAGACAACTATCTCAGTCATAAAAAAGAAGCAAAGATGATAGATATAATAACAAAGTTAGAAAAATTCACTGAAATTTCATTTCAGCTGTGTAAAAATATCTTTATGGAAATGGTTATTTTCACCCTCACGTACATTGGATGCCAAAGATGGTATTCAGTCTATGCTGCAGGACAGATATTAATTTTATATTACAGAAAATATAAGAAAATCATATATTTGCAAATGAAAAAATTGACTTAGAAACAGAATTATTAAAATTTTAATAACTAAATTCTCCATGATTCCTACCCAAATATCACATATCAGGCCCTCTGAGAACCTTCAGGTTTACCTTCCAATATGTAATCATAGCAAATTTTATTTTTGAGTTCCCTCTTCATAAAAAATGTAATTAACTGCCTGTTTTGTGTGAGGAAATTGGTGGGATATAGGATAGATCACTGAGTAACCTTTATATCTGTGAAGGTTTTATATGGTGGAGAGAGAAAAAGAAACAATCTGGACAGCTTTTGTTTTTTTATGAAATATTTTGTGGTTTTAAATATTTAAATTCACACAGCTTGGAAACTCTGTAAACTATAGGCAAACAAAGTTGACTAAATCTCTAGGAGATACAATTAGTAAATGATCAACTATACTAAACTGTGATAAGAAGTCAGGAAAATTTAGAATGGGATGAAGAGATTGGGAGAGCTAAAGACATTGATCTCGTTACGGAGTTGAATAGGAAATTAAAGTTAGGCCTGAATGAGTTGTTGACAAATTCTTTTAAGTTAAAGGAGTCAATTTAAAGTCCTGGGAGTTACTAGCTGAATATACCAGCAAAAATCCTAATCTAAGAAGATTGAGGATTGAGATTTTACAGCAGTTCTAGCAGTTGGAGTGTGAGAGCATGGTTGTCAGTATCTTTAGAATTCTTGTATCTGTTATAATTCAAATAAGTTAATTATTGCTGTGAGAATAATAATAAGTTTAATTTTAAAGTAAAATATAAAAAGTTTCTTAATAACTCACATAGCTGTTAAATATCCCACACCCATGAGAAACAAGAGTATTAGACAAGTTAGATAAGCATAAAATAAATACAGAAGTCAATTTTTGTGGCTATTACATACTTGACATCATATCAATTTGCTGAAGACACCATACACTATAAAAACAGGACTTACAGGACTTGAGCTGGAACTGACCTGAAAGTCTTCTCACTGAGGACTGACTAGCCCTCATAATATTGAAAAGTTCTGTATAAGCTGTCAAGGGAAAAAAAGCTATCAATATTCCCATCCAATTGTAAAGCTGAGGAACCACAATAATGACAGGTTTAGTGGCAATTTTATCTTGGAGATAAACTAAAAACTTCCTAATTGGACTTGAGGCCATCTCATTGGGAAGGAATTAATTCCTGGTACTATAAAACTAGCCAACAACCAATGGGTAGTGAAGTAATGGACACTGGAAGACAATGGAAATTGGAAATAAATTGAAATAGGAAAGATGAGTGAAATGAACAATTTAGATTTTTAAAGATGAATAAAATGATAAAAATAGCTAGATTAACTTAGAAAACAGAGACCTAAAATAAATGAAATAAAAAATGAATGAGGAAACAACTAATGCCACATTTATACATATAAAATCACAAGAATCTATTATTTAATGTTCTCAATTATTTGGACATCCAAGAAAATGGATAAATTCCTATAACCTACCATGAGAGAATTATAAAAAAAATAATTCAAACCAGTAACAAGGATACTAAAACAGAAATCAAATTCTGGAGAACGAAAATCCAAAGAACAAAAGGTTTCACTGGATAAGTTATACCAAATATTTATATTATTACTTCAAATCTTTTATAAGATCTTCAAAATTGAAGAGATACTACCATACTAAATTCAATTCAATAGGCCATCTATACTCTGGTATTAAAGCTAGACTGAGACATTATAAGAAAAAAAGTAAAACCTGTGATGGTCTTATGAATGCAGATGCATAAATATTCAATAGTAACCATAAAAACTAGAAAGGATCACAAATGACCACAGCCATCTTGAATAATAAGATATGATTGAAACATTACACTTTTTGTTTTAATTTTGAGAACAACATAATTGTGAACAATGTGTTTTCATCAAACCCAACTCCCATTCTCCCATTCTCTACCCTTCCAAATTCTAAATTCTCCCATACTTTCCCCACTATGTTTCCCTCTTAGCTTCACATGCTATTTTTTAAACCAATTGAGTCCCCTTAATGTTACCAATATATCTATGGATATAAGAACATCTACTAGAATATGGATGGCTGTTCAGAGACTGCCTGCCTGTGGGGAAAACTTGCTCTCCCTTTCCCAGCATTCATCAGTTGTCAAACATCCTCAGGTAGGGGTGGAATTTTGTGACCACCTCCTCCTTTCAGCTGGTATTTGTCTGGCTTGATATTCTATGAATTTCCAAAATACTGTTATTAGTTTCAAACTATATTATGAAACTATATTAATAAAAGCAATGTGGAAATTACTTATATGTATTCAAGGAAGAACAGAACAAAAAGTGATCTCAGATATAGTACACCCATACATAATCTACATTACTGAAAATGGATCCATGGAAACATTTTTGGAAAACAAAAATACTCTTCAATTATTACTGAATGTACTCTCTCTCTCTCTCTCTCTCTCTCTCTCTCTCTCTCTCTCTCTCTCTCACACACACACACACATACATATATAAAATAATTAAATTAAAATTTACTTTCTACTTCACAGTAAAAAACATCAATATAGATTAGAGACTTAAATATTATAACATGATTCCTTAAATTCTTACAAGAAAGAAAAACGGAAATCTTGGATATAGTTTTGACAAATACTTTTTTTCTGAAATGACACTAAACTTCAGGCAATAAAAACAGGCAACAAAAAAGGCGGTATAAACATCATACATAAAACCTCTTGTATGAACAAGAAAATAATCAGACTGAAGAGAATCTATGAGATGAGAAAATATTTGTGATCTATGCATCTAATAAGAGGTTAATACATAAAATGCATAAGGAAGGCACATGAAATTATAACAAAGAACAATACTGAAACTATGAGAAAGGTTCTACATGCATGATTTTTCAAAAAAGGTATATGGATGAAAAATACATACATAGAAAAGATGCCTGAACCCAAACCACAAGGAGATATTATCTTACATTAACTCTCTAGATAAACTTGATACAGCCTAGGGTCATCTGAGAGGGAAATCTCAAATGAGAAATCGCCTATAGATTAGCCTATGAATATGTCTATGGATTATCATCTCAAATGTTAATTGTTGTAAGAGTGTTCAGCCCACTGTGGGCAGTTCCATTCTTGGAGTAGGTGATCCTGGTCTACAGAGAAGCTTATGAGTGGGTAATTCAATAAGCAACATCTAGCCATAGTTTCAGCTTTGATTTTCTGGTGAATTTCCTGCCCTGACTTCCTTCAATGATTGACTGTGACTTGAAAGCAAATACATCCATTCCTTCCCTAAATAACTTTTGGTCAGAATATTTTATTACAGCAAAATAATGAACTAGAGCAGCATACAAATCAACAATCTCATTTCTGAGTATATATAACAAAAGGAAATCACTTTCGGATAATGACTTATATGCATAGCTTATATTCATTGCAGCATTACCCACAGTAGCCTCTATGGAAACATCCGAAATATTTGCCAACTGAAGAAATTTGTCAAAGAAAAATATTGCGAACAAGCTCACACATTGTCAAATACTACCCACCCATCAAAAGAATACCATAGTATTTATAATATTCTTCAACTTTGAGTATATTATGCTAAGTAAAATGTTTTGAATTAAATGATCAGATTTTAATATCAATAGCAAATAGCTTTATTATGATATTGATATTGATAACAAATAACTCCATTATGAGATTATGAAAAGGAGGATGGGTGTTTTATTAAATGGAAAAAAAATAAAATTCATTTACTCTCACCCTGACTATGACTGTTCAAATGTGAACTCAACAAGGATGACACCCTATATAAAAACCTATAGTCAACTGGAAAATATAGAGAACTACTGATAATATTTTAAAACTTGCTAATGATCTGGATTTTTTTAGTGGCTGTTGAGGATGCAATTCAGGTCCTCAGGCTTGCAAAGCAAGAAATTTACCCATTGAACCTTCTCTCCATCCCCACAATTTCATTATAAAGAATAGCCTGGTTGGGTGGTGGGTGGCGCATGCCTTTAAACCCAGCACTTGGGAGGCAGAGGCAGGTGATTCTCTGTGAGTTCAAGGCCAGCCTGGTCTAGAAGAGGTAGTTCCAGAACAGGCCCCAAAGTTACATAGAAACCCTGTCTTGAAAAAAAAATACATGATGAGCAGACTATATATTGAATAGTGGTTGAGTTTTTTATACATTATAAAAATCAATATTAAATAAAATATAAGAATATAGTAAATCAGACACAGTAGAATTACAAGTAGTTTCTACAATTATAGGGTAGAAATAACTAAAATAACCTTAGAAGAAAAGATAATTTCCTTAATACTTATGCAGTATTTTTGATGGGGTATTGTTCAACTGTTTTCATTGTGTTAGAATAGAATACTAAAATAAAAAGTGTCAATGCATTATATGTACACCTCCATAAATTTTCACAAATAAATATAGCACAGGTGAAATTTAAAAGCTAAACTAATTAAAGATATTTTGTAAATTTAAAGCATTGATAGTGAGGTGTTGTTTATGTGGATTAGAAATAATCAGTGCATGTAATTTTAATTCATATCATATATTCACAGTTACCTACAAATGATTCAATTTGCAACATGACATCACTAGTAGCTGAGTACTTAGGACAGAATAGTGTACCATCAGTAAAAAATAGTAAATTATTACCTAGTGTAAATAAAATAACATCTCAAACAACAAAATATTTCCATGTTCACATTTCTTGCCATGGGTCAGTCATTGCCCTCTGGCTTTTCTTTTGAAAGTGTCATTTTTAATACCAAAAATGCTCTAGAAATCATAGACTACATTCATAGCCCTAACTTAATTTATGCTTCAAATATGTAAAAGCATATTTATCATCTCTTACCATTTACTATCATACACACAGTAATACTATTGAACACAACACCTCCAGTTCAATTAACTACATTAACTGACTTTTGGTACTGTACTTGGGCTCTACATATTTTTCCCATTTTCTTTATTGTAAGTGTTAATCCACAGAATTTTTAAACTGACCCATAAAAGAGTGAATTTGGGGGGTATTTTATTATATCTTGTTATATGTATATACTCTATAATGTTCATATCATGGTAGACTGAATTTCCTAGTAAATCAGAACTTAAAATTTAGGCCTTAAACACAAGGACAAACAGGGAGATAAGGACTTCATAGTGATCTGATGCTATCTCCATAGTTTGATAACTAATAGCAATATGAGGACATAGGAAACATTTTCTGATATTGTTTCATGGTATTTATAAAGCATTATTATGAGAGTACACCTTAAAATTAATGAAACTAGTATGAGAATTTATAAACACTTGTAGAAAAAGACAGATTAAATTAGTAGTTTACATGTATTATAGTAATAATCAGCTAGAGCATTTAATTGCAAGAAAGAAACAATAAACAATAGAGAATATGAAAATAAATTATTGATCAATAAAATTTGCAAAATACTTTAAGGTTCATATAAAGAAAATTAAGTCTTTGTAATGCCTAAATCACTCAGCATTCTATTCCACAGATACTGACTTAGTTGTATTCATGGCTGTTCTATTCAAAATAGCTAAGAAAATGGTGTAGATGAGCACTATTCAGCTGTAAAGAAAAATGAAATCATTAAAATTTTAGATAAATGGATAGGACTTGAAAATAAATTGAGTGATGTAACCCAGACCACAAAAGACAACTATCACATGTTCCCTCTCATCAGAGTCTCCTAGCTTCAAATCCTTAAATGTGTGTAGGTATCCTGGAGTAACTTCAGAAACCAGGAAAATAAAAAGGAAACACTAGTGGGGTAAGGGATTAGGGAATCAGTAGAGTGGAGAATAGCAGAGTACAAGTAATCTGATTAGGGAAATAGGAAAAATGTAGGGGAGCTCTAATTAGGGTGAAGGGGGTAATAAATACAGAAGAAACAGTAAATTAACAATCAGGATGCCTGGAAAAGAAATAAGGAATCACACTTTTAATTGTTTACCAACAAAAATATACTACAATATGGTAACTAGCTAAAATCCTGAGGCAATATATTAACATGGAAAGAACACACTCTATGAGTTTGATTCTGATTATATTTCTTTTAATAGAATACTAAATCTTCTTCATCTTGTATTTTCCTCAATAGAATAACCATTATTAAATCTGGCTTAATTTTTGAATTAGGAATTCTAAGAGATTGAATTCTAAGAAATTTCTTTACATGTTCTGAAAATAATTTCAGATATGGATTTTACTTGATAAGAATATGCTTATAATAGTAGGTAATTTTGAATCAGTTGAGGAGACTTGCAAGAACATTTTGCACAAAAGGAAGAAAGTCTGCACAATAAGTATAAAAAAATGAAATATTTAAAGACACATAACAAACTTATTTGATAAGAACAGCAAGAATCTTTGACACATAAGACTCTCCTCACTTTCTCTCCTTACCAGCTTGTGAATTTTATTTGTAAAAACTATACCTTAGTAAACAAAAGTGAAGTTAATAAATAAATATGGTTATGTACCTATAAAATGCCAATTAAAACAATCATGAGATATCTTCGCATGACAACAAAGTGTTTATTACTTTTTTAATATAGAAATTGGAAAACTTTGGTGACAATGTTAAATAATGAGGTATAGGCTAGAAAGCTCTGTTAATGTAAAATGTGATAACTAAGGATCTAGAGAGATGGCTCAGTGGTTAAGAACACTGTTTGCTCTTCCAAAGGTCCTGAGTTCAATTCCCAGCAACCACATGGTGACTCACAACCATCTGAAATGAGATCCGGTGCCCTCTTGAAGAAGAGAACTGGTCTGTCATCATCATCAACTTAGAACATGAGAGCCAATATGGATAAGTAAAACAGATCTGCATATATGGGCTGCCCGTGTACACTTTAAATTAGTATATGAAAGGTTCAGGAAATTTTCACACAAAAAATATACTCTTCTCCATTAACCACTATTCCAAACTAATGCACATATCCAAGAAAAAAGAAAATAGAAGTCAATAAAAGAATGCAGCTTATTTATAATAATATCCTAACTGTGCATCTGTGAGAAAATGGATAAAACAAAATGTGTGTTCATAGAATGGAATTTATTCAGCAACAAAAGACACTGAAATATTGCTGAATGTAACAAATGTATAGATCTCTAAAGAGGCTTGCTGGCAAATGACATAAAATATTCTACAAAGGAGTGCATACCATATAATACCATTTAGATGCATTTTATTATTTTACTTTGAAGATTTATTTAGCAATAGAGAGCAAAGTTTATAAACCAAGTTTATAAAATGTTTCTGAATAAAAACAATTTTAAAAATTGGAAAAAAGAAAATTTAAAAAAGAAAATTCAGTATCATGTTAAACTAATGTAATGTAAGGAGATGAAAGCAGTGATTTCATCTGTAGTAAGAGAGATTGATAAGCATTATGAAGAAATGTTGGGAGGCGATAATATTTTATAAATTGCTAATGAGTTGCACTTTACAGCTAAATGAACTAAATACAAAGAACTATGAATGTTAACAATGAATTTTGTTTAAATCAAAAATAAAATTCAACCAACAGTAAATACCATTAAACTTGTAGTGAACATATTGTAGTATAGCTATAATAAAACACATGAGCATTAAAATGTAAATATAATTGTATATGATGTTTGATATTTAGTAAAAAAGATAAATTTTCTTTTGGCAATAAAATTAGCTTAGTAATAAAGTGTTTGTTTAGTACATATAATACCTTGGATTTATTCCTTACCACATCAAATATATCAAGAAATGAACAAAAACACAATAAATTCCACTGAATGTGACATTAAACTAGGAAAACCTTGCTTTGTGTACTTTGAACCAAACAACTATCTTCACATTCTGTCATACACAAACAAAATGTATATAAATGTGAGTTTGGAGAATGATGGAAATCATTTGTAGTTCTAATAAAGTGCCAGCAGAAAACTGGGATTTGATAGTGCTGTTACTATGCTTTCAATATTAAAGTTTACTGATTTTTGTCTAGCTAAGCTGAGAAAGCACTGTTTGTTTTTAAAACATCAATGAAAAAATCAATACATAAGGTCCAAAGAAAATATTGTACAGAGGATCTTCTGAAAATAGATAAGGGTCAGGGAATGATAAGTAGACAGAAAATAAGTATAAGAAAAATGAAAAGTTATTCCTGTCAAAACCACAGTACTTGAAATATATGGAGTAGGCTCAATGCATCAAAGTACACTGAAAGGAAATAAACAACTTAAATAACATTTAGTTAATTTATTATTTAAAAGAGAAATTAATCAAATAAAAATTCCAATTCAGTCCCTTCAGCATTATGAATTTTGCATATATTACAATGATGGAATATAAAACAATAAACTCTCCAAATCCCATTTAGAAACATAAGTGTTTTAGGTATACTAAGCAAGCAAATATCATTATTTTTATAACCAAAAGTACTATATTTGTGATATATAAATACATATATAAATTAAATAATTGTGATGTTTATGCAAAATTTTTAGAATTATAGGTACATAGCAGTGACTACTCATAAGGAATATTTAAAGAAAAAAATTATGTACAGTTTTAGTTATTGGTCAAGAGTTTAATTAAAGTAATAATTAGAAAGTAATTATATATGAAATGTAATTGTAATCAACATTCAGATGTTACTTTCCACATTTATATTTTCAAAATTCATGGCTTTATATAGATAAATATAAATTTAGATAAATTAGCTATCATCTATTTAAACAGATTAGTTATAAAATTGATTATTTTGTAGAAAAATAAATTTTATACCATAAAGAATATCATATTGTAGACTGGAGAATATCTCAGACTTTAAAGTCAAGTATGGAGAAGGAAAATGATGAATATGTATTGATAGTATATCTACAAAAAGTTAACCTCAACATAAAGCCAGCCACACTGAAGCTTATAGGAAAGTTGGAAGTACACTTGAACACATTGGCACAGGAGACCACTTCCTAAATATAACACCAGTAGCAGTAGCACAGACACTGAGATAAACAATTAATAAATGGACCTCCTGAAACTGAAAAGCTTCTGTGAAGCAAAGGACACGGTCAACAAGACAAAACAACAGCCTACAGAATGGGAGATTTTCACTAACCCCACATCAGACAGAGGTCTGATCTCCAAAATATACAAAGAACTCAATAAATTGGTCATCAAAAAAAACAAATAATCCAATAAAAAAATGGAGTACAGACCTAAACAGAGAACTCTGGTGCGGGAGATTGTCTGTATTATGTCAATCATGATTTAAATAAATGCTGATTGGCCATTAGCCAGGATGTATAGGTGGGACAACCAGTCAGGAAGTAGAGGCAGAGCAAGGAGAATAGAATTCTGGGAAGCAGGAAGCTCTCTCGGCGCTCCTCCCCAGACCACCAAAGAAGCAGGAGGTGACTTGGCCTGCTGAGAAAGGTGCTGAGCCATGTGGCCAACATAGATAGGGATAATGGGTTAATATAAACTATAAGAGCTGATGGGAGGCCTGAGCTAATGGGCCAATAAGTTTGTAATATATGGAGACTCTCTGTGTGAATTTCTTTGGGACTTGCCGGCTGTGGGACCCGGTGGCAGGACAGAAACCCCAACCAAGCAGGCCCTCATGCTACAGAATTCTCAACAGAGGAATCTAAAATGGCTGAAAGACACTTAAAGAAATGTTCAACATCCTTAGTCATCAGAGAAATGCAAATCAAAACAACTCTGAGATTCCATCTTATACCTGTAAGAACGGCCAAAATCAAAAACACTGATGACAACTTATGCTGGAAAGGTTATGAGGAAAAGGGAACACTTCTGCATTGCTGGTGGGAATGCAAGCTGGTACAACCCCTTTGGACGTCAGTGTGGCGATTTCTCAGAAAATTAGGAAACAACCTTCCTCAAGACCCAGTAATACCACTTTTGGTTATTTACCCAAAGGATGCTCAATCATGCCACAAGGACATGTGCTCAAAGATGTTCATAGCAGCATTGGTTGTCATAGCCAGAATCTGGAAACAACCAAAATGCCCCTTGACCAAAGAATGGATAAGGAAAATGTGGTACATTTACACAATAGAGTACTACACAGCAGAAAATAATAATGACATCTTGAATTTTGCAGGCAAATGGATGTAGCTGGAAATCATCATCTTGAGTGAGGTAACCTAGACCCAGAAAGACAATTATCACATGTACCCACTCATAAGTGGTTTTTAAACATAAAGCAAAGAAAACCAGCCCACAGATCACAATCCCAGAGAACCTAGACAACAAGGAGGACCCTAAGAAAGACATACATAGATCTAATCTACATGGGTAGTAGTAAAATGGAGCATGGGGACTTTGGGAGAGGGTTGAAGGGGAGGGGAGAGGCAGGGAGGGGAGCAGAGAAAAATGTAGAACTTAATAAAAATCAATAAAAAAAGAAAAGAAAAAAGTCACAAACACTCCAATGTTTATTGAATTATTACTTACAATGGTCAAGTAATGGGAACAATGAAAGTGTTCGTTAACTGCCAAATAGATATAGTAGATGTTGTCCATATATAGAATGAAATACTATTAATAATTATAAAAGGAGATTCTGTCATGTGTAACAATATGAAAAAATCTGAAGGGTATTACAGTAAAAAGAATTGTTAGGCAGAAAAAGACATTCTGTAAATTCACTTACACATAGAATAGAATACATCTAAAGCAACAGAAATACAAAGTATAATAACAGTTGGGAGTATTTGGATCATGTAAAAAAATGTTGGTTAAAAACAAGCTTAAAATAATAAGTTTGATGGGACAAATAAGTATTTGAGATTTAAACACAACATAATGCCACTAATTAATTGCAATGTTTTACATTTCTTTTCTGACAGTAAGCAACACATGCCCTCATAAAAAATGTTTGCAAGATGATAGATATTTGCAAACTAAGAAATCAACAACAGACAAATTAGAACCCAGGATTAAATGGTACTAGGAAATTTGACTGTTCTTTGGGAAAATAATCATCACTAATAAAGGAAATAATTTTCAGACATATAAAACATAATACTTTAGAATATCTAACAAGATTTGTACAGGCTCAAACCAGACAAAAATTCCAACATGCAGCACTGAGAAGTTTAAGTAGACACAAAAACCACCTCTAATCAAGAAGCTATTTGCAGCTGTTACCCACTGGCAAAGTAAAAATCCATTTTCTCCAATCATATCATCCACACTTCATAGTAGGCCCAATGACCAGGAGTACTTTGCTGATACAAAACGGACAACATGATTTTTGTGTATAATGTTTGTTTTTTTTTGTTGTTGTTGTTGTTTGGTATGCTTTTAGTCCGTTTGGTTTGATTTATGTTATTTTGTTGTTGTTTTGGTTTTTGTTTTCTTTTTTCTGCCTTTTTTGTTTTGTTTTTTGGTTTTAGAGAGAAAAAGAACAAGTAGCTGAAGTTGGGGTTGTAGGGAGGTAGGGAGGATATCGGGGTGTTGGAGAGGGGAAGAATGTGATCAAATCTACTGTATAAAGAAAAGGTTTTTTTGGGGGGAAAAGAACATTTTATTTCAAGTCTGACATAAGATGTGTACACTATAAACAGGGGACATGGTGTCACCAACAAGGGCTCTGTTCACAAGTGCAAGTATAAAGAACACAAAAACTTAACATCTTTCAACCAATGATAAATGATTTAAACATCAACAAAAGTAAATGAATGCGGTTATGGGAAACCGAATATAGTAAAATTAATTTCTGAATGATGCCCCAAAGAAGAAAGGCAGAATTGGATGAAAGGCAGAAGGAAGGAGAGGGGGAAGAATCGCTCACTGGGTACAAACTCCTACAAGCTTTGGTTGTAGCAAAAGAGCTGGGACTTACATTGCCTTGCCTTTCTCCACGGACTTGAATTTCTGGAGACCAGATAGTTGTTCAGGGAAAGCTTTTTTTCTTTTTCCATTCAAGAATTTACACTTCCTCCCCTTCTCCCATTCCCCTCCCGCTCCTCCACTAACCCTCTTCCTGCTCTCCCACTAACCCTACTCCATCCCCCTCCAGCCTTAAGAGAGGGCAAGGTACCCTGACCTGTGGGAAATCCAAGGACCTCCCCTCTCCATCCCTGCCTAGCCAGATGTGCATCCAAGTAAACTAGGGTGCCAAAAAGCCAATACATGCAGAAGAGACAGGTCCCAGTGCCATTATCAATGGCTTCTCAGTCCGCCCCCATTAACAGCCACATTCAGAGAGTCCAGTTTGATCACATGCTCATTCAGTCCCAGTCCAGCTGGATTTGGTGAGCTCCCATTAGATCAGGCACACTGTCTCAGTGGTGGACCAACCCCTCTCGGTCCTGACTTCTTTGCTCATCTTCTCCCTCCTTTTGCTCTTCAACTGGACCTTGGGAGCTCAGTCCATTTCACTGATGTGGATGTTGGTCTCTGTCTATCTCCATAGATGGGACGAAATTTCTATGGTGTTATTCATAGAAGGCCAGTTCAGGCACCCTCTCCTCTTCTGCCCAAGGACCTAGCTGGGGACATCCCTGTGGACACCTGGGATCCCCTCTAGAGCCCAGTCTCTTGACAACCCTAAAATGGTTCCGTTAATGTAGGTGTCTTCTTCCCTGCTCCTATATCCGCCCTTCCTCCATCTCCACCCTCCCACTATCACAAGCTCTCCCCAGTCCTTCCCTTCTCCATTCTCCTTCCCCCTATCCCCTTCCCCTAAGCTTACCCCCACCTCTACCCCTACCCCCGTGCTCCCAACTTTTGCCTGGCAATCTTGTTTGCTTCCAACATCCAGGAGGATCTATATATGTTTTTCTTTCGGTTCACCTTGCTATTTGGCTTCTCTAGGTTTGTGAACTATAGGCTTAATGTCCTTTGTTTATGGCTAGAGTCCACTAAGAGTGAGTACATACCACAGTCCTCTTTTTGGGTCTGGGTTATTTCACTAAGGATAGTGTTTTCTATTTCCATCAATTTGCATGCAAATTTCAAGATATCATTGATTTTTACAGCTGAGTAGTACTCTAATGTATATATATTCCACACTTTATCCATTCTTCCATTGAGGGGCACCTAGGTTGCTTCCAGGTTCTGGCTATTACAAATAATGCTTCTATGAACATAGTTGAACAAATGCTTTTGTTGTATGATTGGGCAACTCTTGGGTACAATAAAGGAGCTTCTGGAGGCATTACCATCCCAGACTTCAAACTCTATTACAGAGCTACAGTAATGAAAACAGCTTGGTATTGGAATAAAAACAGATACATTGACCAATGGAATCGAATCGAAGACCCGGATATTAATCCACAAACCTATGAACACCTCATATTTGACCAAGAAGCTAAAATTATACAATGGAAGAAAGAAAGCATCTTTAACAAGTGGTGCTGGCATAACTGGATGTCAACCTGTAGGAGAATGACAATAGATCCTTATGTATCACCATGCACAAAAATCAAGTCCAAATGGATTAAAGACCTCAATATAAATCTGACCACAATGAACCTAATAGAAGAGAAAGTGGGAGGTAGCCTGCAATACATGGGCACAGGAGACCACTTCCTATGTAAAACCCCAGCGGCACAGACAATAAGAGCAACAATGAATAAATGGGACCTCCTGAAACTTAGAAGCTTCTGTAAAGCAAAGGACATGGCCAGTAAGACAAAAAGGCATCCTACTTAATGGGAGAAGATCTTCACTGACCCCACATCAGACAAAGGTCTGATATCCAAAATATATAAAGAACTCAAGACACTATACGTTAAAATTCTAAATAACCCATTAAAAAATGCGGTAATGATCTGAACAGAGAATTCTCAACAGAAGAAGTTCAATTGGCCAAAAGATATTTAAGGTCATGTTCAACTTCCTTAGTGATCAGGGAAATGCAAATCAAAACAACTTTGAGATACCATCTTACACCTGTCAGAATGGCTAAAATCAAAAACACCAAGGATAGCCTATGCTGGAGAGGATGTGGAGTAAGGGGAACACTCATCCATTGCTGGTGGAAAAGTAAACTTGTGCAACCACTTTGGAAATCAGTGTGGCGGTTTCTCAGGAAATTGGGGATCAATCTACCTAAAGAAAAGTTTTAAGTGAAAAATAATCTATCCATAAAATCCTGCTGTTCTCATGTACTTAGAAAGTTATCTAGTCAGCAATGATAAATTTGGAAAGCAAACTGCATATAAACTATACTATCTAATTTCATTTATACAAAGAATATTCAGAAAATATTCTTTACATATGCTTGTTTATGTATATAATTTAATTCATTGAAAGTGATATAATATGGAAATATGTTACCATTTTGACAAAAATTATCACCATTTGAGTTTTTAAAGATGATTATTGTATATATTTTGTATTTCTGATAACTTATAAATTACCAGTAGTCATATTTTGTTATTTTTCATTAGTGTTAAAAATATCGTTTGTAGTAGACTCTTAAAGGCATTACTTAAAATCCAATAACCCTGAGTTTTCCAGTTTCTAAATAGTTAAAATATGTCTTTATATAGTACAGCAAAACAGTAATGGCAAACATTAAATGAATATAGATGATTTATATGTTAAGCTCTTTGCTATTGCTCTACTACAAACGATTATTATTTTGCCATCACATATTGGAATGAAGATTAGGAAAGTCAATAAATAGAAGAAAAATCTTTATATTCTTAAATGTGCTTCAGAAACAAAGCAACATATATATTACTACACAATGACATTACATTTGTAAAAAACCAGTTTATCTTTAATTATCCTTATTATTTCACAACGTAAAGTTATTTATCTTATATATAGGAATAATCATAATAAGAAACAACTTACAACTATTGGAGTAGAAATAGGTTACTTTTCTTACACATCCCATTTTCAGTCCAAAATTAAGGGAAGTCAGGGCAGGAACTTAGACAGGACTGGAGTCAGAAGCCATGAAAAGCTTTTAACTGACTTGATTTCCATGGCTTCAACTTGCTTTCTTATACCTCCTAGGACCACTTGCCCATGAGTGGCACTGACTACAGTGGGCTGAGCTCTCCCATAGCAATAATTGACTAAGAAAATGTCCCATAAACATGTCCATGGGTCAGTTTCATGGAGGCAATTCCTCAGTTAGGGTTTCTTTTGCCTAAGTGACTCTAGTTTGCATCAGGTTGACAAAAACTAATCTGCACATTGTGTAACTTAAATTCTGCAAATTAAAACAACATATAAATGGCAACTATTTTCAAATCCTTTTGCAATTTCTAAATTGTAGACTAATAAGCATTTTTTAGATTGTTTGCTAATACAGCAAACAAAATAATCCTGTCTACCTATGTGTTTGCAAATAATGCATTATAAATCCAGTAATTCTGTGAACACATTTCCCAACATTAAGATGGAAAGAACTCGAGCTAGCCTGGCTCCTGGGACTCAAGTGGTTTTCTTTTTCTTCTTCTTCTTCTTCTTCTTCTTCTTCTTCTTCTTCTTCTTCTTCTTCTTCTTCTTCTTCTTCTTCTTCTTCTTCTTCTTCTTCTTCTTCTTTTTCTTCTTCTTCTTCTTCTTCTTCTTCTTCTTCTTCTTCTTTTTCTTCTTCTTCTTCTTCTTCTTCTTCTTCTTCTTCTTCTTCTTTTATTTTTTTCCACATTTAAATTTTTATTATTGCATTATAAATAGTACCATTCAAAATTTCCACCTCCTCCGCTCCTCCCATTTCCCTCCCGCTTCCCCACTCCCCCTCCCCTTTTTCCCTCCAGTCCTAAGAGAGGGCAGGTTACCCTGCCCTGTGGGAAGCCCAAGGCCCTCTCGCCTCCATCCAGGCCTAGGAAGGTGTGAATCCAAACTGACTAGG
>PVIU01022605.1:0-29041 GCA_004026605.1 Ondatra zibethicus
TGGTGAGCTCCCATTAGATCAGGCACACTGTCTCAGTGGGTGGACCAACTCCTCGTGGCCCTGACTTCCTTGCTCATCTTCTCCCTCCTTCTGCTCTTCAACTGGACCTTGGGAGCTCAGACCATTGCTCTGATGTGGGTGTGGGTCTCTGTCTCTATCTCCATCCATCGGACGAAATTTCTATGGTGATATTCAAGATTTCATCAGTGTGACTATGGGACAAGGCCAGTTCAGGCACCCTCTCCTCTGCTGCCCAAGGACCTAGCTGGGGACATCCCCGTGGACACCTGGGATCCCCCCCTAGAGCCAAGTCTCCTGACAACTCTAAAATGGCTCCCTTAATGTAGATATCTTCTTCCCTGCTCCAACATCTGCCCTTCCTCTATCTCAACCCTCCCACAGCCCCAGGCTCTCCCCAGTTCTTCCCTTCTCCCTTCTCCTTCCCCCTCTTCCCCTCCCCCACCCCACCTCTACCCTTACCCCCGTGCTCCCAACTTCTGCCCGGCTATCTTATTTCTGTGCTGTCTATTGAATTAGCATACTTCCTTGAACGTCCTGCAAATTACATGGTATAGACCCCCTCCCTCACCCCCAGTGCATACTAGTTGGGTTACTAGTTCAGGCAGTGAAGCTTAAGTTCTCCATGCTCTGGTTTCCTCCTATTTAAAATGGAGATAAAATGAGGCACCACCATAGTATTGTTATGAGGGTTAAATTTGTTACTGTGAGGAAAGAGGATGAGAGGGAGCCTGGCATATAACACTGTGCAAGTAGCAGCTGCTGACTTAATAATAGTCTCTTTGTCTTCAGACTGTGCCAAGAATTACTTATAAAACTCTAAGGAGCAAAAGCAATGCATTCTGTGTGTTTGCTTTACCATCATTTCCTTCCGGTTTGATCAGACGCATTGGAATTGCACTGTGGTCGTGTGCATGTCCGCTGTCAACTCCTTCCTTCTGTCAGCTTTGAGTCCTCTATGATGGTGGATAAGGGGATATTGTGGGAGGTATGTTTGAAAAATAAAATCACCTCAAGGCCTATTATCATCAAAATTCATAGCTGGGGTTTCATTGTCCATGTAGAGAAAGAAAGTGTGTGTGTGTGTGTGTGTGTGTGTGTGTGTGTGCCCGCCCGTGCATGTGCTCCAGTTATGCAATGTCTAACAGAAGAGGCTAATTTATCAGTGAATAGCTCTTGGTAAGGGGGGCAGAGATCACATTGAGAGGCCACAGGAAAGACATCTACCACCCTGAGGAGGGCCTTCTGAGGCAGAACACTGCAGTTTAAGATGGTGGGGAGTGATGACGGGCATCAAGGTTCCCTTCCACTTGCTGGGGTGAGTTAGGTGTCTTCTGTAACTCAGCTCTCTGTAAGGGCAGAATAAGAGCATCGATTTCTTATTTATTTATTTATTTTTTTTTCCATTTATCTTTTTTGTTTTACATACCAATCCCAGTTCCCTCTCCTTTCCCTCCTCCCACTCCCCCCCACTATTGCCTATCCACTCCTCAGAGAGGATGAGGCCTCCCATGAGGATCAACAAAATCTGTCACATCACTTGAGGCGGGACCAAGGCCCTCCTCCCCAGATCTAGGCTGAGCAAGTTATCCCTCCATAGAGAATGGACTCCAAAAAGCCAGTTCATACAGAAGGGATAAATACTAGTTCCACGGCCAGTGGCCCCACAAACTGCCCAAGTCACAGAACTGTCACATCAGAGGACCTAATTCGGTCCTATGCAGGTTTCCCAGCTGTCAGGCTGGAGTCCGTGAGCTCCCACTAGCTAAGGTCAGCTGTCTCTGTGGGCTTTTCCATCATGGTCTTAACCCCTTTCTCAAATTATAGGAATGTCTATTTCTTTACAGTGGGGCTATTGTACAGCCTCAGTGAGTTAGCATGAAGGCATGTAGAAGAAACCTGGTGCACAGGGAAAATCCCCAAGATGCCAGACTCCAGAGAGATGAACACTCTCATCTCCAACCCCTCATGCCTCCTGTTTCCCAGACTGTTCCAGTGTGAGTCAGGTCAGCATGCACCCCATTTGAACTTACAAGAACCCCCCCCCCCAGTGGTTCCCATGACACCGGTGTGTAAGCTCATCAGCTATCTTTGGTAACGAATTTATCATCCCACTGGGACCTGGCTCGTTCTAGCATCAGACAGTCCCGAGGATTTGAAAAGATGCCCCAATATGGATTGCAAGATGTCTCTCATTTCTTTCTTCCACTGCTTGCGTCTTTGCCTGCTGCTCAGAATGAACCAAGTGCTTCTTCTCCCTGACATCTTAGCAGGGCCCTGCTGTCAGCACTTCCGCATTCCAGCCGGACTCTGGAAGCGACAGTGCAGTGGGGCTGGGCCAAGAGGCAGACTTTACACATGCAAAGTGAATGTGAGCTGTTTTCCCACACTAGAAGCCCATGGAACACGCAGGTACCTGTCACAGCCTGAAGCTGTGTGTTTAGGTGGAAGACGGCACTTAGGAGGCCTTTTCTCTCTCCTGCACGTGATGAAGGGCCTGTGCTGTGTGCACAGCTTCTCTAGAAGCTGTTTCCTGAGGATCAGTGGGGGAATCCCCACAACAGGATTGCTCATGGTGAACTTCAGGTTTTATGCAAGGACTCACACACAATTACTGTTGAGTCTGACATTGTCACTGTGAAAGCCCAGTGGATTAGGCCTCTCAAAAAAAGGGAAAGTCTGCGTTTGAGCTATGATTTGTTGGCTGCTCTGCCTTGGGACAGTCTTGAGGCTGACAGCTCATTTACTAAGTAAATGATTCCTTTCTAGGTCAGGATTTTAGAGCCCAAAGCCACCATTGAAACTACAAGGGTGGAGTTGGAATAATTCCGCATCTAAAATATAAGAAGCTTTATTCCCAAAGTGTAGGATGTGGTTTAAAACAGACACTCTACAACCTACATCTCTGACTATGGCTTGTATCTCCTTTTGCTTTTCTGTTTAACTTGTCCTAGGTGGAGAAAAAGGCTGGTTCCATACCAAGGTGGGAGGGGTGTACCGATTTCTGAGAATTGGCTGAAGTTAGTCATCTTGGATTCTGGCAGAGTCTCAATCTTCCTCCTCAGTCCAGGTGATGAACTGATCCATGGCAGCTGAATCCTAAGTATGAATAAACCTCCATCAGACACACAGGCTGAAAGAAAATTCTGGAAAGAAACCAAAGCTGAAGCAGTGGATGGAGCTGAAGAAGGTCTCAGCTTCCCATTGTCACTCAGAGGGTAGGATGCACATAGGGCAGGCTGGGCTTGCTTGTCATTTCCATCCGAGCATTCCTTCTTTGTTTTGTAGCTCTCACCTACAGGAGAGGAGAGAATGCCTTCCAATAGAACAAAGCATTCAGGATATTTCATGAGGGATTATAATATGAATATACACAATTATGTTTTCTTCTTCTTCTTCTTCTTCTTCTTCTTCTTCTTCTTCTTCTTCTTCTTCTTCTTCTTCTTCTTCTTCTTCTTCTTCTTCTTCTTCTGTAGGCTGGTTTTTCTTTGCTTTATGTATAAAAGCCACTTATGAGTGAGTACATATGACATTTGTCTTTTTGGGTCTGGGTTACCTCACTCAATATGTTTTCTAGATCCATTCATTTGCCCACAAATTTCAAGATGTCGTTATTTTTTTCTGCTGTGTAGTACTCCATTGTGTAAATGTGCCACATTTTTCTTATTCATTCTTTGGTAGAGGAGCATTTAGGTTGTTTCCAGGTTCTGGATATGATAAACAATGCTGCTATGAATATTGTTGAATTCATGTCCTTGTAGTATGATTGAGCAGCCTTTGGGTATATACCCAAATGTGGTATTGTTGGGTCTTGAGGAAGGTTGTTTCCTAATTTTCTGAGAAATCACAATACTAATATCCAAAGGGGCTGTACTAGTTTGCTCTCCCACCAGCAATGGAGGAGTGTTCCCTTGGTGGTAAGGTATTTTATGAATAATTTGAAACTCCCTCCTTTGCTCTTTGACTCTTTCATTGAAACCACTTGTGTTAAGGATTTGCCTTCATAGGCCTTTCTTCTGTATTATTGCACCCCATGTCTTTTAATGACTTCATCTCTCTGTAAACCACCTAGCTTAAAAGCTACCTCCACAAAGAAGCTTTTCCATCTAAGTCATCTTGCCTTCCTAGTTGGTTCTATTTGTTTAACATTTTTATTTCCCATCCCCTTATCAGTGTGGTACTCACTCTGGAGCTCACAGACCTGAAGGATGCCCGCATCAGTATGCACATTACACTAAAGTCATTATTTAAAAACACTTTTAGCCTTTATTTTTATTTTATGTGTATGAGTGTTTTACCTGCATGTGTGTCTGCATACCATCTGCATTCAGTGCCTATGGAGGCCACAGAGGGGTCTGCAACTCCCTGGGACTGGAGTGGCAGACAGTTGTGAGCCACAAAGAAGGCGCTGGGATTCTAATGAGTTGCCCTGGAAGAACAACTGACCTCTTAACTGCTGAGCCATCTCTCTGCTAAAAGTGAATTTTTTACTTCATTCAAAGTTGACTTCTACTCATGCACACTTTGGATGTGATAAGGCTTAATGTCTCAGTCACATAGTCTTTGGAAATGTGAGATGTGGGGTGGTGTAATGGTCTTTGCTGCCTGTTACTCTGACATAAGCCTTCTTGCTTCGGCCAGGGAGGAAGGCTTGGGATCCAGGAGAAGGGCTGAAAATGGTGCTCAGGCAGCTCACTCTGCTGCCCTTGAGCTGTTGGAAAGCAGTTGACATGGAAGGCTCAGGGACCACATCTGAAAGAGAGGTCACTGGAAGAGCTCCTGAGCTCCTTGTGGCAAATGATCAGTTGAGTTGACCCAGTGTCCACCGCACCCATGTGCGAGGAGAAGAAACTAGGGTTCCTCAAGGGCCAGTATCCTTAGGTCAAGAATTAGCTATTTCCTTTACTCTCAGGAAATTTTCTCTTCTTTGAAGCTGTCATCCGTGCATCACAAAGGATGTGAATCACTATTGCAAAGTGTCCCAGCCAATCAGCAAGTATTTTCTGCATACTCACCCTGTAGCCTGTAGTGCTGTGGGAAAGTTTCTGGTCACAGCTTCTTGCAACTTCAAAGCACCCAGGAGTGCTCCCCCAAAACGGATTTTAGAATGATGCACTGTAAGCCCAAGGCAGGGTAGTTTTTAAAATACAAGTATTGGATTTATCCAAATCATCTGCCATTCTCAGTAAACACCACAAGGTGGTCAGACATTTCATTTTTCAAACTCCCCCTCAGAAAGTTCATTAACCTCTTTGATGCTGGATCCTGAAATGGAAGCCACACGTTATGGCAAACGTCATAGGCAAACTTTATAAAATAATGATCAAAAAATTAGTATCTTTTTCTTAGTGTTTTAAAAGAAAAATATGATGAACTATCAATAGTAAAGGAGAACAGGTGACAAGCTTAGGAAAATCTATAAACTCTACACTTGAGAACAAGTCATTTCTCAAGGCAAGTTTTTGTTTTTGATGATCAAAAATCTAACACGTAATTGGGTGGCTTTTATTTGTACTACATGATGTGTAGAAATAAAGGGGCTTTCCTGCTAAAATCCTGAGCTCTAATCAGTGTTTACCCAGAGTTTGGCAGTGTTAGCAATGATTTACCTAACTCTGTGGCCTTTGTACAGAGACAAAGTACAAAGGAAGTTGCTAAGCAATGTCAGAAGTGTATTATACTTTTTTTTATTTGTGGTAATCTAGAACTTCATGCATTCCAGGCAAGCACAGAACACACTGAGAAATAAACATTTGCAACTCACATTGTAGACAAATGGTCAATTAAAAAATAGTGTCTAATATAATGTGCAAACTCAGTAAATGAAAGTCTATTTTATGATATAATATACCAATACACGACCATCACAACTGGCAGGGATGCATATCTACTTCGTACAATAATATAGTTTAATGAGGAACTTAGGTATCCTTGTCACCTACACGTCTTACATCATCTCCATCCCCCAAAGAGCCACGTTATTTACCGATGATCCACTTAAACAGGAGTGCACTATTTTTTTGCATTAGTTTGAATGTGTGCCATCCCTTTGATGAATTTGACCTATAATTTGATTATATAAGGAAACATCTCTGCAGGGGCTCCCTGAAGAAACAGGAAGGACCATGGGAGACGAGGAACACACACAGCTGATGGTGAGACTTTCTGCAGGGATGGGGTGGGGGAGGTTGTTAACAGGAAAGAGAAGAGAGAAGAGTTTCATCCAAAATGAGAAAAGAGAAGAGAGGAAAAACAGCTGCATTTATATACGATGGCACGATTTGCTTCCATTTATGGGAATAATGGGAAAAAAATAACTTGAACATTGGGGTTAAAATTGGGCTGAACTGAAAAGAATCCAGCTTGATAAAATGGCATCTCTGAACTGAAATATAAGGTCCTCTGGAAACGACATTAAAAAATGAAGAAAATGGTCATACTTTAGGATGGGTGATTGCTCTGTGACCGGAGGAGTCTGGAGTATCCGTTCATTTAAACTTCACCGGTTTCAAGCCCATTAGAGTCACAGAGGCTTTGGTTTAGGGGCCTCACTGTGCACTAAATGTGGAGCTGAATTGGTTCCATGGCTTCCACATCAGTCCTCTGCAGTTTCAGCTGTGCAGGGGATCTGCATGAGTTGAAGCCCTGGGACTGCTTCTCCTCCACTGTCACTCAGCTGACTGACACATCAATCAAATGGCTCCTCGCATCCTCAGCTAGCCCAGATGGAGACCGAGGCATCGGTCTTCTGTTCCCTCAAACTCCTTGTTCTGCCTGTTGGCAAGTCCTGTCAACCTTATTTCTAAGATATGTGTCTAATCAGAGTGCTTCTTCCTGTCTCTACTCCTGGCCTGTTACTCCAAGCCATAGGCATTTTGTTTACATCCTAATGAGTCTGCTTTCCTTAATGCCCTTTCATATCCAACCTTCTAGTAGCAACTAGAGAAGTTCCTAAAATAGGAGTCAGATCATCAGGGATTTGAAAACCAAACCTGTTGAGATGCAGAAGCTGGCCTTGCAAGATATGATGTTTACATTCCACCCCCTTCTGTATATCCTCTCTCTATGACACTAAGCTACTGTCTCTCATTTAGGCTTCCCCACTGTAAATATGTACACTAATTATCACTGGGCATCATGAATCCCAAGGCTCCTTAATCCAATATCAGTTGGCCTCCTCCAATTTTATGGTTCATGTGCACATATTTGTGGGGTTGTCCAGCTTTGACCTCCAATCACCCTTTCAATTTCCACAGGCACGGTTACCTTTCTCTAAAACACTGTCCTCCCTCTCCTATCCCCCCGCCACCACTGCTGAGCTGAAGAAGAAAGAGCAATGTAGAGCATCTTCTTACTCATCCTTTGTCTTTTTAGGAGCAATGCAGCTATGTAGTGGATGTGTGATCTTCTTTCCTGTGGGTTCAGTCTAATCTTATCTGTGGGTACCAGGGTTGGGAAGCTTAGGTGTCCTGTCCTACTTGTAAGTTCTCCCTCTACAAGGTTTGTTTTATATATCTTTCAGTGTATGGCGGTGATGTACCGCTGTCCCTTTTTCTGCCTATCTAGCTTCATCTCAGTGTGCCTTCTTTTATTCTCTGTAAAACTGGGCAAAGACAATCTGCTTCATGGATCCGGGTGAATGAAATGAGTTAATGCATATAGAGTGTCTGAAACGGAGCAGGGCACTTGGGAATTCCCTCATCACTGTGTAGTTTTTGTTCTTGTTGGCACATAATGAATGCTCATTAAATACCTATTGGAAGAAGGGACAGCTGCAGTCTGCTGGTGCTTGCTCAAACACCATCTCTCAGTGAAAGCCAAGCGCAAGGAGATTCTTTTCGATTAACTCACTAGGGCCCTTCTATTGTCTCCTGTCTGGAGTCTCTCTTCCTGGCCAGTGAATACTCTACAAGCCACTTCTGTCGGCCACACAGGAAAATGTCTTCACCTAATGAACAGCATGTGAAGCCCCCCAAGCTGAAGTATCCATTCATTTAAACTTCACCGGTTTCGAGCCCACTCCTTGTGGAGTGTGTTGAAGATTTCTGTCCCAGGATTGCAGAATGCTAGAGGTCAAGCTTCATCAAATTAGATGCTTGTGGACCATGAAGATTTGGAAACCCAGCTGCAGTCGCATAAGGGAGCCAATCCTAAATAGGAAACAGTTAAGTTACTTTTAATGGCTCCATGTCATTCAAATTAGCATGCTATTATATAAAGCTAAGCTCACTCACTGTCTTCAGAGTCTGAGTGGCCGCAAATCTTGGCTCTGCCACTTGATGAGCATGTGATCTTAGCGATGTCTCCTAGCAACTTTGAATCTCAGTTTCCCTATCTGTAAGATGAGCAAATTATCACTTATCTCAGAATTGTGGTAAACAGCACATGAGAGATACAGGGTGGAGTTCTTATATCTGTTTCTATTATGTTTGTTTCTTCTCCAGTACCAAAGAAGAGAAGGAAGAAGGGAGGCAGGAAGAAGAAGGAAGTGAAGGAGGAGGAAAGAATAAAATAGGAAAAGGAAAGGTGGGTGAGAGGAAAAGGTTACAGATAAAATAGCAGCCTACAACAGAAGTCAGAGTGCTTCTGGAGTGAGTAAACAGTCCAGATGAGGCAGGAGCAGAGATCAATGAATGAAGCAAGCCTGAGATAGTCTAAGACTCCAGAAATGGGAGGCACTTTGAAACATTTAGAACTGCCAGAGGATGCGGCAGTTCCAAATGTAGAAGTTTTCACAAAGGAGACAGGTAGGTCTCTATGAGTTCAAGGCCAGTCAAGGCTATACAGAGGAACTTGTTTCAAAAACAAAATAAAACAAACAAAAACAAACAAGCAAACAAAAAACAAAACTCAAAAATTCCACAGAGAACTGAGAGAATGAAAATAGGAAGGAAATTGCCAAAGAAATAGTACAGTGTAGTTTCTCTAAACAGAGAGACATTTCTTTTGACTTGAGTCACTTTCCCAGTCCTCATAACAGTGACTCAAGTTGACCTACAGAAATTTTAGGCTGTCCATGAAAATGAGATGCGTCATGAGTATCCACTGCAAAGGGAAGAAAAGAAACTATAAGGCACAACAGACACATTTGATGCCAGAACATGGAGAAATGCCTTTAGAAGTCTTAGAAGATAGGACTGTCAACATAGCAGTCTTCAACAAAAGATCTAGTTTGAGCATAAACGGAAGCCATTTTCTAAGGGACTTGAATTTTTCCTCATCTATAACTGTTCTTATAAAGTAGTTAGGAGGTGTATTTCAGAAAACAAGAGAGTAAAATATGGCAGAGGGATTGGAAAATGGATGTCAGGAACACAAAGTCTGCCAGAGAGCTAGTGAGAGAAGATCAAACAGTCCTGGAGTCACCAGTGTGTGTCTGAGCAGTCCTGGAGGGTCGCCGGTGTGTGTCTGTGCAGTCCTGGAGGGTCGCCAGTGTGTGCTCATTCTTCCAGGCACACTGTGTGTTTTGGAAATACAGTTGAAGAGATGGAACTGGAGTCCAAGTTAGTCAGTAGATCCTAGGAGTTGAGGAGACAGAGCTGGAATCAAAGCATATAATCAAGGTGCAAAGAGGGTCTGAGATTTACTGACCATTTCATTTCTGAGAAATCATTTGGAGGAGATTCCACTGTTGCATGAGGGCCATAAAACCTAGATAGCACAGGTCAATCACTAAATCGGACCCCTTGGTGCAACTGTGCCCTGTGTTTAAACACAGGATTTATGAGTCTCATAATGGCATAATGTGATGCTGTGTCTTACAGTGAATTTTTATTTTTAGTAAGTTGTATCACAATAACAATAAAAGTATAGTATAATGAATTCATAAACCACCAAGTCATTTATTATTATTAATCAAATTTATGTACCATGCATAATGGTATATGCTATGCTTTACTTTCTTGTGGATTGGCTAAGTAGTATGTTTTTTATATCAGGATTGTCACAAAACACTATTTTATTGTGATGGTTGCAGTGTTATTAGGCAATAGGAGCTTTTCAGTTTTCCATTATAAACTTGTGGAACCATGATTGCAGATGTGGTCCGTGAGACAAAGTTTTTTTGTGCAATGTTAACGATAGCTGTGTATTAATGCAGGTCTATGTCACAATGCAAGCCTCAGAGAAAACTTGTCAAGACCAGGCAATAAAATCAACCAGTAAATGAGGATGTCTAGAATTTCTTGGGGAGCAGGACTAGCATTTGTTCCTAACAATCAAGAAGCAACAAGCAATAAAACACAAGACCTTTATAATTAAAGTATTGACTTGGAAGTAGGGATTGTTAGCCCTTTATTATCTCCATTCAGATATTATCAAGTCTGCAAACAGGCCAGAAAATAAGGAGAAACACTAGGAGACATTGGCATAAACATAGCAGAAGTGATTGGATGAGTTGAAAAAGTTTTGTAAGTAAGTTAATATATGTGTCTCCTGTCTCACATCTCAAAAGAGCCAAAGGAAAAATACATATGTTAAACACAAGAATAAGAGGGAATTTGAAGAGTCAGTTCAGCATTCTGGAGCTGAGTATTGCAATACAAGAGAAGAAAAGCCCAGTAGATATGATTACCTGCCGATTAGACTCCACATAAACCTTGCCCAGAGATTACCTGAAGTATGAGCTAGCTGCAGAGTGCTTTTAAAAGCCTGGAGGAAACAGTTCTCCCACCCAAACTCTCATGTACAGTAGCTTTGAACTTTTATTGATAGTATTGTGAGCTACTTAAGAACAGACGTAATGCTGATGTTGAGAAATTTGGCACATCGTTCATCAAAATTAAGCCTTCCCAAGCAATATGGACAAATGATGCCTATTTAATGACACTTAGTGGCTGCTCATTAATTTGTCAAGAATAAATCTCCTACTGAAATGTATATGCCATGATTTAACCTTTTTGTGTTATGGATTTGAATGTCTAATGAAAAAAAATTGGGACTTAGAGGTTTGATTTTCAATACTTTTCAATCAGTATTTATTGACTGAGTTCCAGGCATGCATGAGGTTCTGGGGATCCAGTGGCAAATAGGACTTGGCAAAAATTCTATAGTGCTCAAAATGTGGTGGTGAGAGACAGAATATTTGAAATTTATGGAATTATGGAATAGTTGTGATGGAAAGATCAGAGTGCTAAAAAAAAGCATGTAGAATAGGACCTGTTCAAATTTGGAAGCTTGAGACGACATGTAGAAATGAAGTCTTCTATGAAACCTCTGAAAGATAGGCAGGTGTTCATGCAGTTAGGAGCTCAAAGAAGGACCAGGCAGAGGACCAGAGGACAAAAAAGGCATCTTTAGAAAGCCATAGATCACTTGGCATAGGTAAAAATTTGAAGGCTAAATTTGGTAAAAAAAACAAAATCTGAGGAATTTTTGTATGTATGTTTGTATGTATGTATGTTTTGTATGTATGTATGTATTTTATGTATGTATGTATGTTTGTATGTGTGTGTATGTAGTTACACAGAGAGGCTAGAAGACATTAAGTGGTTTCTTTATGTTTTAATAACATAAGGATTTTATGACAATGAAACATGTTTGCTCCTGGCAGTACCAATCTACTTCAGAGAAGCCGATGGGCATCAAAGAAACTCCATATGGAGTTTACTTTCCCTGTGGCATAAGTTAGTCACTGTGCAAGAAACTGCCCTTGCCTCAATTTCTATCAGTTACTGTCCAAATTGGACAAGCAGGACACAAAAGAAAGTGTTGCTGAACTTTGCCAAAACAAGGTGGGAAAGTCCTTCAAAAACCATGCTTCACTGAAAAGTCTGTCAGATATTCTAGGCCTGCAGGCCAAAGGTGGATGCCCCAAGATGCCCCAATGTTACAGAGGAACCTTGGGTGCCTGTCCAGGCAGCCAACTGTTTCTGTCATTACTTAGTTTTGGAAGTTGTTTGTTCTGCACTTCCTGTTTAATCAGGTAATATTATATCCTTCTCAGGTTCTGATGGTGTTGAAGACTAGATAGTTATAACTATAGTTTTCCTTGTTAACAAACTCAGAAAAGAAACTCACAGAAGAGGTGTAAAGTGTATAAAGTTGAGAGACAAAAATGATGGTTTTGGGTTAGTAATGCAAGTTAAGAAAAAACGTGAATTAGGTATAAAACTTTGAACTCACCAAGATAGGATAAAAAATGGAGTATGCTCTCTAAATTTATCAAATGCAAATGGACTGAACATTGTTAATGTAATTCTTGTTTGTATATATTTGTATATAGTTATTGTACTTATTATATTTAGTTTTTCCATGTTAGTTAAAACCTTTGTTTTTTTATTTAGACAAAAGGGGGAAACATTGCATGATATTTTGATTGTGTTCTAACAAATAAAGCTTGGGAGTCAGAGGGTGGGACTAGCCACAATCTGACCTAAATTAACCATAGAGGTTTGGAGGACTGTAGATAGGGAGGAGTCAGGATAAGGTGGGCTGGAGAGAGGATCTCAGCTCTTTTGGATGGAGGAACGGTAGATGTAGGAGGCAACTGGTGGCTGCTCCTTGCTTTTCTGATCTTTCATATTCTTACCCTGAAAAATAAAGTGTTTTCTCTAATTATTGTCTACCTCATTTTTTGAGGCAGGGTCTCTCACTGAACCAGAAGTTCACTAATTCAGCTAAATAACTGGTTTGCAAACCCCAGAGATCCTCTTATTTCTGTTTCTTCAGTGCTGAAAATATAGGAATGTACCATTGTGTTTCACCTTAAAATATTTCTGTATGGGTGTGGGAGATTGATCTCAGGCACTCATGCTTGTGTAGAAAGTGTTTTCTAGACTTGGCTATCTTCCCAGACAGGCTTCATGGAACCACAAGGGGAAAACTGCACCTGACTGCAGTCAAAAAGCCGACTACCAGTATCACCTAACAGCCTTTCTCCTTATGGGTGTCTTAGGATGACTGTAACTGTGATGAAACACCATGACCGTGGCAACTTTTATAAAGAAAGCATTTATTAGGGCTGGCTTTCAGGCTTAGCGTTTTAATCTATTATTGTCATGGTGGGTATCATGGCAGTACACAGGCAGACATGATGCTGGAGAAAGAGATGAGATTTCTGCATCTGGAGCAGCAAACAACAGGAAGAGAGAGAGAAACCAGGCCTGTCTTGAACCTGAAAACCTCAAAGCCCTTCTCCAGTGACACTACCTCCAACAAGGCCAGATCTACTCCAACAAGGCCACATACCTTTCAAATAATGTCACTCCTAATTAGCCTATGGGGCCCATTTTCATTCAAACTACCACAATGGGCACATGAAACACAAAATAATTTAATAGGTTTAGAGGACCAGGAGGGGCCTTGTGTCATTCTTGGAGTGAACAATCAGATAGTGCCATCCCCAAAGCTGTGTGACCAGTGGTGTTCTCTGAATGCCTATCTGTCCAATACTGGACAAAGGCCCTCACCATCCATGTGTCTCAGTGTCATTAAAGTCCATGTTTATTGAGTTCATTTGGTTCTTTCTTGTTGGGGCATTTCTGAGTCATCTTTGAATAAGACTCATAGCATACAGTAAGATTCTCCTCTGTATGCTATGAATATGTTTTAGTACCATTGATTATTAAAGAAGCTGTTTCAGCCAATGACTTAGTAGAGTAAACCCAGGTGGGAAATCGAACAGAGATATAGAGAGAAAGTAGGCGGAGTCAAAGAGATGCCATGTAGCTCCTGAAGGAGACAGACGCCAAACGGCCAGCCAGAACCTTACTGGTAGGCCACAACCTCATGGTGATTCATGGATTAATAGAAATTTAAGATGTAAGAGTTAGCTAGAAATATGCATAAGCTATTGGCCAAATAGTGCTATAATTAATATAGTTTCTGTGTTGTTATTCGGGTCTGAGTGGCCAGGAAATGAGCAAGTAGTCTCCACCTACACACCTCTCTGCAGTTTTTCATCCCTCTAGTCTTCTTTAAATTGCTACTGAACTATCTTTTTTTGGTTCATGACTCCGTTTCCTTTTTTGCTAAGAATAATTGGGAATAACCAAATAAATTGGTGTTTGCTACCTCCTCACCGCCTCCTTGACAATATATCTGCACAGTTTTTCATGTATGTGTAAAGAGTGTCCCTATGTTGGGTTGCAAGCATGGTCCCTCTATTCACCAGATCCTGGCCACACTCCTTTTGTCTCCTCATGCTCAATTAGATCCTTTTACCGAACTTGGCTTTTTATTTCATTTTTTCATCAAAAATTCTTATGTAGTCATATTCTTCTGGAATGGATGGTCCTCCTGCCTCTGTCTCCTAAGTGCTGTGATACAGATGTGTTCTACCATGCCTAGTCTTATTTCTTTTCTTCCTGCTTATTTTCTCACCTGTCTGCATCCTTTATCAGCAACCAAATTTGTCCAAACTATTGCCATCTTGGAAAACTCTCCTTTGGTTCTTTCTGTTTAACTGTAATTGTTCCTTTCTTGTCATCGCTTGCCTAGAACCTAGCCAGCCTTTCTGCCATTTCTCTGTGTCTACAGACTCTTCAGTATATCTATGTCTGTCTATCTCTCTCTCTCTCTCTGCATATATAGTAATATATGCACACATTTATACTTACATGTATGTTTATATATATGGATATAACTATATACTTACATACATATACACACACACATACAACTAAAACCAATAAAACACTTTGGCCTTACCATAGTTTCTATATTATGGCAACTGTTAACACGATTGTAACAGACATGTTCTTTCTTCACCTCTGTTCTGTGAAGTTTTCTTGTCTATTCCTCTTGTATTATGAGGGGCATAAAAAATTAGTAACATTCATGGTTTTGTGTTGAGGCTATTTTCTTCTCTACTAAAGAAGTTTTAGGAAATATTTGACTTCTGATTATTCATACAACAAATGTGTGAATACACATGTTTATAGGCCAAAATTCATATTAGATATTGCCCTTGGTACCTCTTCACACTGCCAAGGTGACTGGGGTGAGATTCATGACTGAGTTTTTCTTTCTTTCTTAACCTTTATATATAGCCCTATGTATTAAAGAAATTTTGTTTTGATTTTTCTAGATCATGCTTACAGTTAGAGTTTATTTCATTCTTATAATTGTGCAATGAAATATTTTGATTAAAGTAGGTTTTTTTAAAATCACAACCTGAAGACACTTCCTGTACCCAGAAGTTACCACTGTTAACTCCTGGTAGAAACACTTTAGACCTTTCTGCACACTTATATATAACTCTAATAGTCTTCTTTTGTTGTTATGACAAATTAATTCAAATTTAGTATCTCAGAATAGCGCAAGTATGTTTTCTGACAGTTCTAGAACACAGAAGTGCAAGGTAGGATTCCTTGGGCTAAAGTCAAGGCATCGACAGGATAGTATTCCCTCTGGACATTAGAACTGAAACTCTGTTGCCTCTCCTGTTCCAGTGTCCTCAGGCTAACCACACATCTTTGACTCTTGTCCCCTTTTCCATTCAAAAATTTAATTAGTACTTACTTGTAGAATTTCATACAATGCATTTTGATTATATTCCCCCATCTCTAAGGCATAATTGTAACATCTTTAAACCTTTGTCCAAGTTTGATCTTTCACTTTCTCCTTTTCCAATTAGAACCCTCATTATGACATTGGGCCCACATACACAGCCCAAGAGTACCTCACATCTCAATATTTCTAACTCAGTCACATGTTGAATGATATAAAGTGTACCCACACTCCAGAGATACTGCTGTGGACATCTGTAGAGGGTTATTTCTCCCTATGTCCCTATAAGTCTTAGAACCCACAACTCATGGCTTACTTCCTTAAATTAAAAAAAAATGTGTGTGTGTTTGTGTGTGTGTGTGTGTGTGTGTGTGTGAGAGAGAGAGAGAGAGAGAGAGAGAGAGAGAGGGAGAGAGAGAGAGAGAGAGAGAGAGAGAGAGAGAGAGAGAGAGGCTCTGATTGTCTGTATGGGTACCACATTCCTACAGGAGCTCGTAGAAGCTAGAAGAAGGTGTCAAATCCCTTGCATCTGTAGTTGCAGTTAGTGGTGAGTTGCTGTATGTGTGTGCTAGGAACCAAGCCTGACTCGTCTGAAATAGCAAGTGCTCTTAACCACTGAGCTCTCTCTAGACCCTTCTTCAAGCTTCTACATCCTCCCTGGATCTTACTCACTCCCTTGAATGTCACTCCCCTATTTTCATCTCCTGCTGCTGTCAAAGACTGCTTGTTTGTTTCCCAGCCGTCCAGACCCAAAATAATCACATGGAAACTATATTAATTGTGACACTGCTTGGCCAATGACTCTACTGTATTCCTAACTAGCTCTTACATCTTAAATTAACCCATTTCTATTATTTTATGTATTGCCATGTGGTTGTGGCCTACTGGTAAGGTTCTGTCTGGTGTCCGGCATCTGTTTCCTGCTGTAGCTTCATGGCTTCTCTCTGGCTCTGCCTACTCTTTCGCTATATCTCTTCCAGCCTGACTGTCTTATGCCCTGCCAAAGGCCCAAGAAGTTTCTTTATGGCAATAAAACATATCCACAGCATACAGAGGGGACTCCTACATCATCCTGATGTACATTGTTATTGGGCACCCCTGGCTCTTAGATATCTTTCCCTGGGAACCCACACTGATTTTTACCTGAAGTCTTTGCACATGTTGCTGACTTCGTTTGAATACCTTTCCCCCCTTCCCTCAAGTCACATCACGTGCTTTGTCCTTTAAGACTTGAGGTACATATATACACATACACACATATATGTATATATTTAATATTATATAATATAATATATTAATATCTTGCTCATAATTACTTTTAGTTTTTACACATTTCAGAACCACTGTGTCTTTTTTTTTCTTGTCTCTTAGAGGGACTTTTTTTCATTCTTTTTTTTATTTTTCCATTCAAAAATTCATACTTCCTCCCCTTCTCCCAATCCCCTCCCGCTTCCCCACTAACCTTCCTCCCTCCCCCTCCATCCTTAAGAGAAGGCAGGGTACCCTGCTGTGGGAAGTCCAAGGTCCTCTCCCCTCCATCCCGGCCTAGGAAGGTGTGCATCCAAATAGACTAGGAACCCAAAAAGCCAATACATGCAGAAGAGACAGGTCCCAGTGCCATAATCGATGGCTTCTCAGTCCGCCCCCATTGGTAGCCACATTCAGAGAATCTGGTTTGGTCACATGCTTGTTCAGTCCCGGTCCAACTGGATTTTGTGAGCTTCCATTAGATCAGACACACTGTCTCAGTGGGCGGACCAAATCTTGAATATCACCATAGAAGTTTCATCCGATGGATGGAGATAGAGACAGAGACCCACATCCACATCAGAGCAATGGACTGAGCTCCCAAGGTCCAGTTGAAGAGCAGAGGAGGGAGATGATGAGCAAGGAATTCAGGACCACTGTGTCTTTAGAATTGTTTTTGTTCATTATTAAATTCTCTAGTTGAACCCAGTCTCGCAGAAGGAAGAAAAGAAGTAAAGGAGCGTGGTTCACTGGAACTAACTTCATTCTTCAGCATTTCCTTACCTCATCCAAGGTCTTTTCTCACAAATCTTTCCCAGGACAAACGCTACAGCAAGCAAATATCCTCCCCAGTGAAGCCTCCCTTCCTTTTGTTGTTATGGGACAGAGTTTGTGGGTCCTCACTCCTATTGCAGGAAAGTCTCTCCACACAAAAACATTTCCCGGAGTCCAGTTTTCTTCCTAAGTATTCTGAAGCTTGCAAACTCAGACATAATGGATGGAGCCTTTAGAGTGAACAATCACTCAACAGCATAAGCTATTTTAATGGTTCTATCTCTTGAAACTACACTTCTACCATCTGTTCTACCCTTTAACTGGAAATGTAGAAAGAACACCATTCCCAGTGGTATCATAAAAAGTTAGATATAAGTGATTTAAATGCATGTTTTGGTTCTGTATCCAGTGCAGTATGCATCCGAAGGAAAGCTTATATTGGATTTATTTTTTATGACTAAATAAAAATTCAGAATAAGGAGAACTTCTGTGTGAACAAAAGAGTAACTTTTTAGTTGGCATGAACTGTTACAACTTGTCATTCATTCACTCATTCATTCATTCATCCTTTCACTCATATTTTCCTCCAAATATTTGCAGGTTGTCCCAAGTAGTGGAAATTTACTAGACACTTGGGAACAGAAATTAATAGTGATAATTTGTAAGACCTCTGACACCCGTAAAGGAAAGCACACAGAGCATTTCCTATAAATATACATAAAAGTCACATAAAAACTAAACATAAATTTCATGCTTTGCCTCAGGATGCTGATGCCAAGGAGTAGCATGAAGTCAGCAGTCAGTCAGATCTCCGTGGGAAATTCACAGCTGCTCCGCAGTCACCTGTCTGAGACTGTTGCTTTGTTTGAATATTGCTTACATATTTCCCCATCTAGAACATGGGAACACTAAACATGAACTGCTGTGGCTGAATGGGTTATATGAAAATGCCATCATAGACATATCTAGAAGTTTGCTTCCTAGGCAAGCCTAAATCCTGGCTAATAGACAATCAATGGTACCATCATCCATGGATTCTAATTTCCAGAGCCACACTATACACACTTAGATGAAATTCATTATTAACATGGTTGAATAATATAATTGAAATTGTATGAAAATATGATTTTACCTAATTCCATTGTTTCTATCTAAGTAGAGAGGTGTGACCTGTGCTGTTTTCTTGTTTTTCTCCTATCAATAACATTGTTGGTTGTGCAGAGATATTTTTGATCTCTTTTCCAATTTTTCCAAGTGTTCCAATTTGTGACGATTGGTCTGATTAAAACTGGACAACAAAAATGTTCATCTTCATAACTGAGCACATGTTAACATGCCACACAGAAGGACTGTGCTAAGGAGGGGATGCTAGCTACTCAGCATCATCGAACATGTCTGGGAGGGAACACTGAACATTCTGGGACTTGTGACCCTCTGACTAAAGAGGGTCAGTGTCAGTCTGTGTATCTACTCCTAGTAAAACTCCTATTATGTTTAAGGAGAAACACTGAAGTGAATTTCCAGCCATCGTCCTTTTCTGTGCCAAAGTCTGACCTTGCATTTCACATGGGAGGACACTGAATCCCTGAAAGGTCAGGACTCAAGTTGAGCCCAATGATTTTCTAATATTTTTGTTGCCTGACAAACATAAGGAAGTAAACATTCTCAATTTTTACTTTACTGTAATATAACATGTTCAGGAAACTATACATATTGTCAGCACCCTGTCTTCACCAGTGTCCCTCAACTGATTAAGTACCCACCCATATCACCATTGCTTCTCCTTCAAATAACCTCTGTTCTTATTTTCTTATTTGCATACCAATCTCAGTTCCCTCTCCCTTCCTTACTCCTGCTCCCCACACTTTCCCCTAACCTCACCCCCATCCACAAATTAGAGAGGCTAAGGCTTCCCATGGGGAGTCAACAAAGTCTGGTGCATCACTTTGAGGCACGACCAAACCTGCCCCCCTCCAATATCTAGGCTAAGCAAGGTATCCCTCCAAAGAGAATGGACTCTAAAAAGCCAGTTCAAGCACTAGGAATAAATCCTGGTTCCACTGTCAGGGGTCCCACAGACTGCCCCAGCCGCACAACTGTCACCCACATTCATAGGGCCTAGTTTGGGCCTGTGCAGGTTCCCCTGCTGTCAGTCCAGAATCAGTGAGGTCCCACTAGCTTTTGTGGATATCTCCGTCATGGTCTTGACCCCTTAGCTCATATTATCGTTCCTCCCTCTTTTCAACTGGACTTTAACCTCTTATCTGACTTCTGACTCCATAGATGTGCTCTACTTATTTTTGAATTTTGTACATAGGAAATCATACAATATGCATTATTTTGCGAATGTATTTAGCTTTGCTTAAGATTTTGTCTGTGTTGTTAGGTGTAGTTGGTGTTCACTTATTTTTGTTGTATTCTATTGTTTGAGCACGCTACTACTGTACCTCTACCCAGTATCAATCAGCGTTTGGATTATTAGGGTGTTGCAGTAATCAGTGGAATGGTACCATAGTGTGTGTATGTGTATATCTGTTGTGTGACAAAACTTTTCCTGGGGAGACACAATATACATGTCTGTTCATCCCAGATAGGGATACCATGACGGATCTAGTTACAGACAAAGTATGGATAGACCAAATTATGGATACCACCAAAGCCCAGTTTGGTGAACCGATGAGTTTTATTGGGGTTACTTACAGGAATATGGATGAGGGGTTACTACTAAGAATCAAAAATGACTCAAAGACAGCTGCATCTTCAAAGCCCACCCCAGCATGGGTGACAGCTCACAAAGCTGGGGACCCAGAGCATGCTGCAGAGCCCACAGGCAGCTCAACAGGTTGGGGATCACCCTCTCTATGTGCCTCAGCTGGTCTAAACCTCTTCCTGGCAGCTAGGCTGGTTTCTGCTTCCTGCAGGCAGCTGGTCTCGGAGTCTCCTTTGCAGCTTTTCTCCTCTGAGAGTCTTGGCAGCTCAGCATGCCTGCCAATTTTCTTTGTAGCCAGGCGCTGCTTACTCTGACAGGGAGGGGCCCAGTGAACCTGATTCGGTTTCACGGAGCTATTTATTTATTTATTTACTTCCTGCTTAAAGTGCTCCCCTGGAGGATGGTATATTTTAATCTTGGAGGAGATTGTTACACAATAGTATCTCTTTATATATGTACATATACTTACATATACATTTATGGGCTTTACCTTGGAAAGTGGAACCCATAGTAATCAATAGTGGTTACAATAATGACGTTTAACCAGCTGCATCAAGATGGGCAAAAGCATAACAATGAACATTAACTCAATTATCCATCTGTGATTTGGCTGGGACTCTATTGATTTAAGCACGACTCAGCCAGGTTTGACTTCAAGCTGGTCACTGGGTTTGGTTGTGTTTCATGCCTCTCAACCTTGCTGAACCAGTAGCTCTTCCTGGCACATTTTCTTTTCTCACAGCAAGTGGCTAGAGCCAAGATGGTGTGCTTTCACTGCAAAAGCACATACCAAGCCCTCTGTCGATGCTATTGCACCAACATTCTGTTGGGTTGTTCACAGCAGCTCATCAAACTCAAGGACTAGGGAAACAATATTTTTTTCACAGATAGCTGGAGGAATGGATCAGTCGTTAAGACTGCTTGTCGCTCTTCCAGAAGACACAAGTACAATATCCTGCACTCATGTCATGTAGCTCACAATGACCTGTAACTGCAGTTCTGGGGAGGGGAGATGCAGCAACCTTTTTCTGGCCTCTCTAGGCATTTTCACATACATGGTATTCATTCACACAGGCAGACACATTCATTAATAAGAATGAATCTTAAAAATAGGGTTTTTTAAAACCTACCTTGACATGTCTATTAGTGTATGAATAATCCTAATACAAAGAAACAAGAAACTAAGGCAAATAATTTATTCAGCAGACATATAGTTTTCTGGCCAAACAATAGCTTTCTCAAAGGCTCCAATTTACACTGCTAGCAGTGGTTTCTGTGAACTACTGCTCCTTCACATGCCCAGTGACTGGCATTTGCAGTGTCCCCTGTTCCCTGCTTGGGATCAAAGAATGTCTGACAAGTTCTGTATCCTTGAGCTATACACCAAGATGAGCAAAGCACCACTGTGAGCCCTAATTTGATCACCCACCTGAGGATAGGGTGTGTTTCCTTCCCAACACTCTCTCTGCCCCTTTCCCAAGTCATTCAATGCCAAACTTTTAATTTGCATATTCCTAATGATTAATGAGGTTGAACATCCTTTAATATATTTTATATGTTTACTCAGCTTTTCTAGGTTGCTCACCCAAGATAAATTGTTTGCTAATCTTCTCTTGATTGATTCCTAGGGTAGATTCTGAGCATGAGTCCCTTGGTAGTGGCATCATTCCCTACTCGGACTCACCTTTTCACTTCTTAATTTGTGCCTTTGGAAGACCATACATTTTTAATTCAAGCGTAGCCCAATGAATCAGTCTTCTTCTGGATGACCAGAGGTGTTTATATGTAGTTTAAAAAAATTATGTAGGCATTTAATGCTATGAACTTTCCTCTTAGAACTGCTTTCATAGTGTCCCATAAGTTTGGGTATGTTGTGCATTCATTTTCATTGAATTCTAGAAAGTATTTAATTTCCTTTTCCTTTCTTGACTCAGTGGTGATTCAGGTGAGCACTGTTTAGCTTCCATGAATTTGTAGACTTTCTGTAATTTGTGTTGTTGTTGAATTCTAACTTTAAGCCATGGTGATCCAATAAGATACAGGGGGTTATTCCATTTTTTTTTTGTATCTGTTGAGATTTGTTTTGTGATTGAGTATTTTGTCAGTTTTAGAGAAGGTTCCATGAGGTTGAGAAGCAGGTACATTCTTTTGTGTTTGGGTGAAATGTTCTGTAGATGTCTGTTAGGTCCATTTGAGCCATGACATCTGTTAGTTCCCTTATTTCTCTGTTTCTTTTATTTTTTTAAATTTATTTATCTATTTTACATACCAACCGCAGTTTCTTTTCACTCTTCTCCCATTCCCTCTATCCACCTCCTTTTTTACCCCTCCATCCACTCCTCAGAAAGGGTAAGGTCTCTTATGGGAGTCAACAAAGCATGGCTTATCAAGTTGAGGGAAGACCAAGATCCTCCCCCACTCTGCATCAAGACTGAGCACGGCATCCCACCATAGGAAATAGGTTCTAAAAAGTCAGTTCATGTGCCAGGGACAGATCCTGGTCCTACTGCTAGGGGCCCCACAAACAGACCAAACTACACAGCTGTCACCCACATGCAGAGGGCCTAGGTCAGTCCTATGCAGGCTCCCTAGCTGTTGGTCTAGGGTCTGTGAGCACCCTTGAACTTGAGTCAGCTGTCTCTGTGGATTTTTTCATCATGGTCTTTACCCTCCTTGCTCATATAATCCCTCCTCCCACTGTTCAACTGGGTGAAGATTCTATGATGACAATTAGGGTAGTCACCAATCTGATTATATGAGAGTCTGTCTTCTCTCCATTTTTAGGTCAGGACATGCTCATATCAAGTTTTCATTTCTATCCCATTTGCCTATTTGTCATTATGTTAATACCATTTCCTCTTAATTTCTGCAGCTTCATGATACATCTTGGTAATCAATGTCATTCATTCTTTTGATTTATTCTCAAGACTGCCTTGACTTTTTTAAAAAGCATTTATTTTATTTTTAAAGTGTGTGTGTGTGCGCATGTGTGTATGCATGTGCACATGTGTATAGTTGCCTGTGGAGGCCAGAAGGTATTAGATCCCCTGATGCTGTAGCTATACACAGATGGTTATGAGCAGTGTGTGCTCTTAACCACTCCCTGAGCAATCTCTTGAGCATTGTTTTGACTTGTCTTGACCTCAGGTTTCCATTAAAAATGTGGAAACCAGTTTGACAAATTTTAAAACAATTCTTCTAAGGATATTGGTTAAATCTCACTGATTAACTTGGGAATTGATCATTACAGTTTCTTTCAATATATGAGCATGATACATTTCTCATATTTTGGGTCATTTGCTCAATAGATTATGGCTGAAGTTTTACATTTGTCTCTCTCATTACTAGTTATTTTCCAGTAGAAGATACCTTTAAAAAATTATGTCACTAGTAGTTTTAAAAAATTAAGTATGCCTGAAGAACAAAAGTTCCTCCATTTTGTCCTCTGTCTCCATCTTGTGTCCTGTGTAAGCTATTTCCCAGAAAACATTGCAGTCCTCAGAAATGGCTAGGGGCAAAAGTAAAAGGGTAGTCATCTGGAAAGTACGGATAACTGCAGAATGTACCCACCCAAAGGTAGCCAATAAGAAAACTTGACAAGCAATGGGCAAGGTTTGATAAAATTTCTGAAAAATCCCTAGACACGAACCAATCAGGATTGAACCCATCACCCCACACCCTGCTCATGTAACTTCTGCTTTTTGCCTTTAAATAATGCTCTCTAGAAGGGTGGGGTACCTCCTCTTGCCCCGCTGCACCAAATGCTTTGATGAGGTTCCTGCCAGCTTGTATTGTGTGCACATGAGTCAGTCTCCCTGTGATCTTTTGGGGTCCCAATGGACTGGGTACAACAATGCCCAGATGTGAACTCAACAAGGATGACCCAATGGGCATGCCAAAGTGGACATGGTAAAGCACCTGAGGCCTCAGCTCTACACAAAGGTAACTGAGGAAATCTAGGAGTGGGAGAGGTGGTTTTCCTCAGGGAAGAGTACACCAAATGTTGTCCAGTGCCAAATGGCCCATCTAGGAAACATACATACTAGGAAAGTTATATGGGGCAAATAGATTACAGTTAGGAATATATATGCATATACATATACACATGTAATAACAATTGTTGAAAAAAGTGGCTATGGATTTGAAGGAGAGAAGAAAGGGGTACATGGGAAAGTTTGGAGAGAGGAAAGAGGAAAGAGAAGGGAGAAATGCCATAATTATAGTGTAATCTCAAACACAAAAAATGACTTAAAAATTTATGTGTGTGGACCTTTGACCTACATGTATGTCTGGGCACATTCGTGTGCCTGATGCCTCTGAAGGTCAGAAGATGGCAGCTGATACCCTGAAACTGGAGTGACAAATAATTGTGAACTGCCATGTAGATGTGCGGAACTGACCTTAGTTCCTCTGCAGGGGCATCCAGCGCTCTTAACCACTGAGCACTCTCCCCAGTCCAGTTTTTCTTTATAGCTAGACATAGGATTGTTTTCTCTTGTGTGTGCGTTCATGTGGATGCACGTGGCGTGGAGGTTAGAAGGCAGCACTGAGTGCTGTTCATCACTTGCCGCCCACATTGTTTTTAGAGACAGGGAATTTTGTCTGTCTGGAGCTCCTGTGGTAGGCTAATTGGCCAGAGAATCACAGGGATCCTCCTGTCTTCACATGCCCAGTTTTGGTTTTACAAGTGCATACCATCATGGTAGTGTTTTCCTTTTTTTTGCACACTAAAAATATCCTCCCATACTATTAATCTGTGTATTTGTATGTATAGGTAATCATGTACCACAGGGCATGTGTTTTCTAATGTGTTTATTGATTCCATTAACTTTCCAAGCATAAATGTTTAAATTTATTGATGATCTCTATTGTACATTTATGTTGTAGTCTATTAACTTAAACTTTATTTCACTATTTATTTCTTGACCTTTATCTCTTGTGTTTGGCATTTCTTCTTATCTGACATATTTAATTTAGACTGTACATTTTCCTATGTGCATTGTTTTTTTTATCTCAAAAGCACAATTTTGATATCTTGCATTTTTATTATCTTTAAATTTAAAATATTCCATTAATGTTCCAAGTATAAACTTTTAGATTTATTCCATGTGTGTTAAAACCTTACATTTCCTTAGTGTTTTCCTGATAGTATATTCTATCAGTTACCGAGGGAAATATATTAAAATCTCCCACTATGGTTATGGCTTCACATATTTATCCTTAGAACATAGTCATCTTTTTCTTTATATATTGCAAGGCTCTGTTATTTTGTATATTCAAATAAAGATTAAAATATCTTTCTGGTAGATTGACTCTTTCATTATTGCTAAATATTTATTCTTATTTCTTATAATATTCCTTGCCTTAAAGTCTACATTGCTTCATATTGGTTGCATATTTTATATCTTCCATTCTTTTACCTTTGCACATTCTAATATTTAACCAATATTTCCTGAAAGTAGCGTAGACTTTTCTCTTTAAAGGAGTCTAATATATCAATCTTTGTCTTCAATGAGATACTTCATTTGTGATTTTATGTTATTGCTCAGTTTGGGGCAAAGTCTACCATTTCACCACGTGGTTTTTATTTAGTTCACTTTTCTTACACTCAACCTATCTTCATTCTTGCTTCCAATTAATTATTATTGTTGTTGTTATATTTCAGTTTTCTCTGTATTTTTTTAGTTTTATTATTTTTTTTAGAAGACTGAGTTCTCTATAAGTGCCACCAGGGTAAAGATCCTTGTTCAAGTAGTTTATTGGGGAATGGTCTCAGAAGTAGAGGGAACTGGTCAGGACAGGGAGAAGCCAATAAAGAAGCTCGGAAATCCTCTATGATCCGACAGGGACACAGAACACATAAGGAGCTAGGTCTAAGAGGGGCCTCGCCTTAGCCCTCTTCTGAGACACGGTTCGGGCTCAGCCTTGTGGCTAGGGAAAGATGACACATCCCTGTGTTTTCTTGATTTGCAATGAGGCTGAATATATTTTCATGTTTACTGGGTATTTGCATTTCCTCCTCCAAAAAATGCCTATTGATATATTGTGCCCATTTCCAGTGCATTATTGATTTCTTCTGTGTCTTTATATAGTCCTGGATATTAATTCTTTGTCAGTATATATGTCAGTATATATATATATATATATATACTTCTTTTTGCTTTTGAACAAATAGGAATTATAATTTTAGTTTATTAATGCTCCCCATTATATGATAAGTTATGCCTTTGCAAGCACATATTAGTAAGAAATATTAAAAATACTTTTGATACCCAGACTTATCCATTGTAAAGTTCAAAAAACGGTAAGTGAAACTGTTGTAAATTCAGGTATTTTTCAACTTCTGGTGGGGTTAAATAAAAAAACCCAAAAACAAACCTATAGGATTCATCAGTTTCTTTCATTAGGGTTTGGATATTTTATTTCATGTTTAAGAATTTGTCAGTTCTATGATAGGTGGTGGGAGTGTATGCCTTTAATCCCAGTACTCAGGAGGCAGAGGCAGGTGGATCTCTATGATTTTGAGACCAATCTTGTCTATAGAGTGAGTTCCAGGACAGTCAGGACTACACAGAGAAACCCTGTCTCAAAAAGAGAAAAAAGATTGTCAAGGTCATAAGGTATTCTTTTCAGTCTTTTACAATATTTTATACTTATTGTTTGATATAAAAGTCTTTACTTAAACTGTGATGGATTTATGAATGGGGTGAGGTTGGGCTCCAAATTTAATTAGCAATCTTCATTACACCAGTAGCCTTAATGTTGTATTTAACAAAAATATTCACAGGGTTTGGTGATCAGAACATGAATATTTCATAATTAGAGGAATTATTCTGCCTGATACAGTTTACTCTTTTATCTCAAAGGTTCCTATCTAAACTCATATGAAAAACAGCAATTTCATCATAACATCCCCAAATCCATAGATCCATAGAGTAAAAACTCTCTCTCTCTCTCTCTCTCTCTCTCTCTCTCTCTCTCTCTCACACACACACACACACACACACACACACACACACACACACACACGTCTAAATGTTATCTAGTTCTTATGGCCTCATTCTAGAACCTGTGCAAATTAATAAAGAGGGCTTTGTGCGCCCACAGGGGCTCACAGAGACTAAACTGACAACCAGGGAGCCTGCATGGGACTGGCCTAGGCCCTCTGCATATATGTGACAGTAGTGTAGCTTGGTCTTCTTGTGGAACTCCTAACAGCAGGAATAGTGGCTGTCTCTGACTTTTTTTACTGGCTTTTGGGACCCTAATTCTTATACTGGCTCACTTTGTCTGGCCTTAACACATGGAGAGGTGCTTAGTCTTACTGAAACTTGATTATGTCATGTTTCACTGATATTCATGGGAGACCTGTTCTTTCCTGGATGGAGACAGAGGAGGAGGGGATTGGGGAGCTGTGAATGGGGGGGGGTAAGACAGGGAGAAGATTTGGAAGGGGAGGATGATGGGAGGCTGTGGTCAGGATATAGAATAAACAGATGAAGAAAAGGGAAAGAACGGAAAGGAAGGAAGGAAGAAAAGAAGGAAGGAAGGAAGGAAGGAATGAAGAAGGAAAGAAGGAAGGAGGCTTTGCTCCCAGGCCATGAGAACCCAACACACACAGTTTCCAAAGCCCCCTTTGCTTGCCCTCTGCTTGTCTCATGGGACTTTGCACTCAATCTCCCTCTCCTGTTACTGGTCCAGATCTCTGTAGCTTTCCATCCTTTCTCGCTGTTTCCTCTCTCTGAAACTTTCTGCCTCCATTACTTGACATAATTTCCTCTTTCTAAAAATTCATATCACTTTTTGTTCAAGTACTGTTGCTATGGAAGATTGCAATGAAGGATTCAGAGTTGAACTCCATGAGTTAAAGTCTAATACATTTCTCAACAGTATTTCACACCAAGCTTGTTTCACACTTGTTTCTGTGGCCAGTATAAAACCCCAGACTAAAGCATCCAAAGGAGATAAGACTTGTTGTGGCTCACGGTTAGAAGCCATCATTTCTTCATGTTTGGGAGACATGGCTTCCGGCAGGAAAGACCCGACATCTGGGACAGAGTGCCAGTTGGTCATGTTCCATTGCCAGTCAGAAAACAGAATGAACAGGAGGTGGGACAAGGCTATATGCTCATAAGGTCTGCCTCAGTGACCCACTTTCCCCAGTGTGGGTCCATCTCCTAAAGATCAGTTTTTTTTTTAGTTCTTCCCAAACAGCACCATCAGTGTGGGGTTGGGGGACAAATTTTCAAACATGTGAGTCTTTGGGGGTAGAGTTTATATTCAAAGCACATTACTTAACCTGTCTTTAGCTCACTTTCCTCATTTATGAATGGGTATAGAAACAATAAAAATGCTTTAACAGCTTTAAAACTTGTAGGTACTTAGAACAGACATTGCACATTGCTGGGCAATATGTAGATAATACTCTTTATTTACTTAATTTTTGTCTTTTCTTTCTTTTTCTTTTTTATCTCCCCCCCGCCCCCAGAGCTGAGGGCTTGATCCAGGGCCTTGCCCTTGCTAGATAATGCTCTACCATTGAGCTATATCCCCAACCCTCTCTTTGCTTTTTTGACTTAAATATCACCCTTTCAGAGAGATGATCCTATGACCACATAGTCTAGAACAGTAACCCAAGTCATCTGTCATATTGATCTGTTTAGAGTCTATGTAAAATCTTTTTTTTTTTTTTACAGATACCACATTGTCTTTTATGACTTTAATCTCACTGGCAATCATTTATTGTATACAATTTATTTTTTCCATATTCTTTTATTTTTTTCCATTCAAAAAAAATTTACATTTCCTTCCCTTCTCCCAGTCCCCTCCCACTCCCCCCTC
>PVIU01022606.1:0-29033 GCA_004026605.1 Ondatra zibethicus
CCTTCCTTCTTCCCTCCTCCTCCCTTTCCCTCTCTTCCTTCTTCCCTCCCCCTTTCTTCCTTTTTCTCCTCCCCTCCCTTCCCCTCCCTTCCTTCTTCCCTCCTCCTCCCTTCCTTCTTTCCCTTTTTTTTTTCTTAAAAAATCTTTTATTACATTTAGTTATTTGTTTGGAGAAGGGAGGAAGCCTCATGCCACAACATATGTGTAAAGGTCAGAGGACACTTTTCAGTAGTCAGTCAGCTGTCTCCTTTCACGACGCAGGTGCCAGGGATTGAGCTCAGGTCTTCGGACTTGGCTGCAGGTGTCTTTATTGGCTTTTTTCGGTGCCCCCCTTCCCCCTGCTTATCTTACTGCACTGGATAGCCGTGATGGTAGAGCTCCACCCATAACTTTCCTGGTTCTCTATTTCTAAAATATCTATACAGAAATACTTTACGAGTCTAGAAAAGATAATCAACCCCAGATACATCAGACAGAGCAAACAATTCCCAAACACACAAGACAGTCTCCTTCACCATTAGCTGTAAGGGAACAGGGCTCCCCTTAAAACAGTTCCCTTTAAGGAAAAGGCACTTTTTTTTTTCCTAGAGAAAGGTGAATTGACTCAGATCCTTCAGCCTAACCCCAGAAAGTAAATCCTCTTCCCAAGCTTGTGTGCAAGTATGCTCAGGGCTTAGCGTAGGGAAGAGAGATGCATATTAATTGACCGTCAGCTCTCACCATGGGTCATCCTGGGAACTGAGAACATACACCTTTGTAATCCTTCCAATCCTCATGTTAACAGACTAGGAAAGTCAGACTTGAGGGCCAAATGTGGAAGAACACACAGCTAAGCATCATGTACAAATGGGCCCATTGAGCGACATAGTAGAGCATGCCTGTGATGCCACAGCTCAGGGAGCTGAGGCAGGAGAATTACAGAGAGTTTTAGGGTATAGTGTGAGACCGTCTCAAAAAACCACCAGAAGGCCATGCAGTCAGTCACTGACAGAACCCTTCTACTGAGCTCTGCACAGCCTCCACTGAGACCAAGATATCTCCAAATGTGCTATCTGTTGGTATGTGTGTGTTTGTGTGTCTGTGCACATGTGTACACACATGCATGGGTGCACTCACCTGTGCATTTGTACGTGGAGGCCGAAGATTAATGTTACAGGTCTTTCTCACTCACTCTCCACCTCATTTTTTGAGACAGGGTCTCTCACTGAACCCGGAACTTGCTGTTTTGGCGAACCTGACTGGCCGGGGATCCTCTGTCTTCCCCAGGTTATGAGTGTGTCCTGCCAGGCCTGGCTTTTTACATGGGTTCTGGGATTTCAGACTTAGGTCCTCCTGCCTCCAGTTCACTCTGGCCCAAGATATCTTCAAGTGTTTTCAGTCCATTCATGCTTGTGCCACAAGACCTGAACCACCGTCCAGCCCCAATCCCACTGTCTTTAGAGGGAGATGTGATGAAGAGAAGGCCCGCTGCTCCCTCGGGCCAGAAATGATGTTCCAGGCCCACAAAGTAGTAGCCTTACCATTGCATACCAGTCCTTAGCTCCAGGAAGTGGTACAACTAGGAGTAGAGGCTGGACAAGAGGAGGAGGAGGGAAGGAGAGAAAAGCTGGGGACATTAAACAGAAATGGGGCCAAAAAGACTGTGGAGAAGCAAGGACAGGCTCCACGTCTAAACTAGGTAGAATTCACGGTGGCCAGTTCCTAGACCCACCAGGCACTGCACCTCCACTATGGACCCTGGGGGCTGGGGACCAGCAGCCACTCAGGTATTTCCATCCTATAGATCATAAAGAGGGACGGGGGGGTGATGGCACATGGGACTAGGCAGCCTCCATCTCCACCCACACCCATACGTGGGGCGGGATGACCCAGAGCAGAGACACATGACTATAAACTCAACGTCAACACATAGCAGAGAGATACAGGCCTGGGTACCGGGATAAGAGCCTCAGATGCACAGACATCAGGGAAGACATAGGTGTGAACAGATAATCCCTAGGAGGACCCATGGAGAAATGAGAGAGGAAGTCTACAGATATGGAGAAGCCGTACATGGACTTGGGGGCACATCCCCCACACACATAAGGAGTCAGAGGCAATATGACAAGCAAATGAGACAACCTTGTAGACGTATCCCAGAAAACACTGGGTCCTTGAGGAGTCCCAATCACTGCTGGTCCACACTATGCCCCAGAGGACTCAGTACTGCAACCATCCGCTGCTTCCCAGAACCCCTCACCGGCTCCATGAACACACATGTGGCGGCTGGGCTCTCCTGACACACAGGTGCATGTCCCAACAGGCCTGGGCCCCACCCGTGGGGGCTGACATCTCTGTTCTGGGGTGCAGGTGGGGGCCATAGAGCCACCCCCTCCCCCGCAAGCCACAGGCTGTGCCCGCTGGCAGAGACTGGGGGCCCTGGTTGGTGCAGGAGGGGAGGGCTGGGGGGCCGGGCGCGGCCAGGGCGGGCACAGGAGCCAGTACCTGTCAAACAAGAGCCAAGGAGCAAACTAGCTTCTTAGTCACCTTTCTCTTCTCCCCGTTTTTGGCAGCAACCCCTCGGGGCAAGGGGAAGCTGATATCATAATTATTGGCTCACCCAGCAGCTGCCTCCCCTCACCTGATGTCAGCGCAGACCCAGGACAACCGGGCTGACGGACTGACAGACAGTCGGAGCTCCTGGCCCCCTAGACCCAGGCCCCCACGCCGACCTGCTTCACTGAGCAGGTAAGAGGAGACCTGGCCCAAGTCAGCCGTGGAGGCCAGCAGGGGAGGGGGCTTGGCTTTTTAATGGGCCCCAGAAGGCACTGGGTGCTCCTCAGCGTCTCACTGTCTTTCAAGGGAGGCTCAAGATCAGGGTGAGTGCTTGGAGGCTGAGGGGGACCCCTCCTCCACACTCCTCTCTCTCTTTTTCCTGGCCCAGGTCTTCCAACTTTGATCCTTCTTGTTGTAATGTAGGACTCTGTACTGCTGTGCATGGTGGCTCTGTGTGGTGGCTCTGTGAATTGGCTCTGTGTGGTGGCACCCACCCTGGGCTGGGAAACAATAGTGACTCTAGCTGGAAAACTAGAGGTCAAAGCCAAGCGGGCAGCTCCCCAGTCAACGACTGAGTGGCTTTGGGTGGGAGAGGGGCACCCAGCTCTGGAGACTTGTGCCATCTCGCTGGGATGCCTGGGCTGGGGTCTGTATGTTCCATAGTCTGTGGGGAGGCTTGACTTGCAAAGAGGAGACTGTTGCACCTGGTGCAGAAGCAGACAGGTGGTAACAGGTGCTGCGGCTTGGAGTCGGCCAATGCTGGGCTGGAGGCACAGGTCTCTGAGGGCCAGAGACTTTTCTCCGCCTCAAGATCCCCTTAGTAGAGAGGAGTGGTGAGCAGATCTGAGACAGGCAGAGAGTTCACAGATGCCCCCCAACCTAGAACTGAGGTACCTAGAGAGTGAAGTCCCACGGGGAACGGTCAAAAGCCCCTCCAGCAGCTGAAACTGCCCTCTGCCCCCTACCTGACCAGCCAAAGTCTTGGAATTTGCTGTGGAGCCCCCCAGCTCTCCTTCAGTATCCAAAGAAGCAGGTTGGGTTAAGGCTAGAGTAATAAGTGGGCGTGTTTGCCTCTTCACTCTGCACCTACAGGCTCCGAGGACATGCCTGGGTATGCGCAATGGTGGGGCACAACTGCTCAGGAAGAGAGGATCAGATGGAGAAGATGCCTCCCCTTGTGACACCATCTCGCTTTTTCTGTCCCCTACCTCTGCAGGTCCCACCCCAGACCCCAGCTCAGCCCTTTCTGTTTTCTAGTCCCTTCAGGAGGAGATTTGATAGTTCCCCCACAGTCTCTCTGAAGTCTCTGCTACTGCAGGGTCCATCCCCGCCTTCTCCAAGTCCTTCTCTTTCTACTACTGATGAAATCCTGTTCTCCTGGATTGATGGATGAGCCCTGGGAGTAGAGAGGGTGGCAGTGAACTCTAGTCCTATCCCACAGGGCTTGGACAGAGCCCCCTTTCCATCCTGACTCACAGAACCTGACTGGATGCCCCTAGTATAAGGGCAGCCCGCGGATGAGACCGGGCAGCCCATCTCGCCTGCCTCGTCTCTCCTGTGGCCCTGTGAAGGGCCTATGGTGAGCCCAGCTAGGACAGAACTGAGTCGGGTCCTGGGGAAGAACAGAGGGCCCAAGTGCTGCCCTGGGTTGAGGAGGATCCTCAGGGGTGAAGATGCCATGGGGAGGGGCATTTGCCCTCCCAGCTCTCCACCCGGCCCCGCCCGGGCAGCCTATGCCGAGCTCAGCTCCCGGCTGGGAGGCCTGCCGAGGCACGCTGCACCCCCAGGCCTCATGCCTCACTCCCGGCCAGGAACCTGTTCTCCCGGGAATGCCAGGGAGTTCTCAGAGGACTTTAGTTCCCAGGGGTTTAGGGAGCCCAGAAATCCTCTGGACCAGTGAATGAGCCAGGGAAAAGTAAGGAAATGAAAAGGTTAGGGGCCATGAGGGACCACTGAGCTCTTCATCTGCGCCTATCCTCACACAGATCCCCACACTTCCTCCGAGTGACAGCTTTATTGCCCTTCATGAGAAATAAACCTTGGGACAGTTACAGACAAAAGAAAAAGCCCCTCATGGCACATGCTTTCTGCCACATGCCCTCCTTTGCTCCAGGGAAAGCCTTCCTTTGGCCCCCATGGAAAGTCCCTTCCGTTGTCTAAGAAAGTCACAAGGCATCATGCTTGGACCCTCAGCTCCCAGTCAGGGAGCCTTTTCTGCTGTCTAACTCCCCCGTCTCCTTCTAGCTTGAGTTGAACCTGGTCTCCATGGACCAGCAAAACCCCCACTGCCTGCCCTGAGTCTACACATAGCTAGCGCCTGTTCCTCAGTCGCGTAAAAAAAAGTTCTGGGAACTTCATTGCCTGCTGCACTCTGCCATTCTCTCCAGCACCATAGTCTGATGAAACTAGGGCCACCTCTTTGTTTTTTGAGACAGGAGCTCCCTGTCTAGCTCAGACTAACCTTGAACTCATAACGACCCTGCTGCCTCAGCCTTCTGAGTACGGAAGTTAAAGGTGTGCCTAGCTTATGGGCCACTTTTGGTTCCCCATAATGAAACAATAGAGAGGGTGAGGACAGAGGCCACCATGCCTGCTGCAGCCTGACAGGCTCCCACAATGGGAGATCGTGAATTTGGGGAAATGGTTCAGTATTTCAAATTGAATTATACCAGCCTATGTTACCCCAGCAGGTGGTTTTCTGGGGAGGGCAGGCCAGTGTGAGTGAATGAGGTGGACCGGGACTGGCAGCATGCTCACAGCAGGGGAAAGATGCTGGCCTCTGAGAGAGTGCATCCCAGAAGCACCCATCAGATGGTCCCTCGGTAGGTTGGTCCCTGCCTCCTTTCTCATCCCAGCCCTACATCTTTTATCAGCTCTCCTTACGCAGCACCGCAGGCTTGACTTGAGCTGGAGGTTCTGCTGTGTCAGTCTCCTGTGTGCTGGGGTTACAGGTGCAGCTATGACACCTGGTCTCCCCTTTTTTCCACGAGCAGCCACAGCTCAACCCATTCTTTTCCACCTTTTCTCCCCATCCTCAACTTTGCAACAGTCTCTACAACCCCATCTCTATCCTACTCCCTCTCCTCCCCAGCTCCCCTACTCTCCCTCCTAACCCTGTGACCCCATTAGCACCCCCACAGGATGGATGGGCATCCCCAGCTCCCCTACTCTCCCTCCTAGCTCTGTGACCCCATTAGCACCCCCACAGGGTGGATGGGCATCCCTATGCAGAATCCCCTAGGAATCTAGAATTCCCAGTACCCCCTACTTTATTCTCTTAGGACTGAGGAGCCCAGAGCTGTGCCCCAGGAACAAATGGATTGTATGGGATCGGCTCTAGAGAAACTCTCAGCTTCCTAATCCCATGTTGGCCTTACAAAGCTGGATGCTAGCAGACAGTAAAATGGAGTTCAGTCAGGGTTTATATAGCTTAGTGGGAAATCCTGTGCTTTATAGACCTGAGGTCCTGGGTGCCAGCCTCAGCCCCCAAAATAAAAACAAAACCATCTAAGTGCATTCAGATGAGTGAAGCCTGGATGCTGCAGTTGTGTAGCAAACTGAGGGGGAGGGCTGGAGGCATGACTGATCCGGTCAGGCATGGCCAGGCCAAGGCAGGAAGGTGGACAGAAGCTGAAGCAAGGCCGGCTGGGTGGTTTAGGAATGACTGCCACTGTCATGAGTATCCCCCAGTCTCTACCCCGCCTGTGGCTCTTGCTTAGTCAGCCCAGATGAATGGAACTAAGAAAGAATTAGCTGAATCGTGATCTCTCCAGGGGAACGAGAGCCTGCTGTGAGTCACTGGGGAAGGGAACCTGAGCTTTCAGGGATATTCTGGAAGCTCCGTGGGTGTGTGGGGGGAGGCGGTTTACTCCTCAAGACACTTCTTCTCTGAGATGCTACCCAGAACCCGCTAGGAGGGACAGCCTTGACCGGCCATCCCAAGCTTGCAGAGCAATCTGTGATCAGCCAGCTACCAACCCTGCCCTCACAAACACTCCATGGGGCCTTCAGCACCCACCCAGTCCCAGCCTGAAACCACTACTTCTGACAAACTTCAGCCAGCCTAGGCACCAACACATAGTCAGTTTCCGTGGCACCAACACACACTCAGTCGGTATACTCTTAGACACCCAGAACAGGGCGTGTCCCTGGAGCCAGATCGCCTGCAGACAGATAGAAGTCCCACCTGCACTTGTAAATTCCACAGCCGTGTCCCAGACTGCACCAGCCTATCAGGTTCAGAGGCATAGGATGTGAACAAGGATGAACACACACACACACACACACAAGAGTGCGCGCACGCATGCACTCATACATGCATGCACACACCACTGTGATGTAAAGACCCAGTTATCACATTTGTCGACCCTCCCCAGCACACAAACTACAACATTTAGTCAGCGGGAGCCTGTACCCTGACCCTCTCTAGAAGGGGAACCCTGGACATCTACAGAACAAGTGACTCAGAAAGGCGTCTCTTGGAATCCCAGCAATGGGCAGGCTGAGACAGGAGGATTGCTATGAGTCTGAAGCTAGTGTGGGTAGTCTAGACAACATAATGAATTTGAAGTCAACCTGCAATCCACTGTGAGACCCTGCCTAAAAGAAAAATGGAACACGAAAGCAAATGAGAAAAAGGGGAAAAAAGGAGGGAGAGAGAACCTGAATTGGAAGGATCTTTCTATGCCTATATGCAAGATTCCTAGAGTGGGGGGAGGGGAAAGAGGAAACTTGAGGGGGGGATGGGAATGCCGGAAGGATGTAGAGAGTGAGTCTCAAGGGAGAAAGGTGTGGAAGCTGGAGCCAAGCAGCCCAAGCAGCTCAGGAAACCCTTCTGAGCCTGTCGTTTCCCCAAGGACGTAATGGGACCTCAGAGCCAGACAACATGGCCCAGGCACTCAGAGGAAGAAATGGTATGTACAACACACCTATCTAGAAAATAATCCCTAGACTGACATGGCAGTGCAGGCCTCCAGTCCCAGCTACTCAGGAGGCTGAGGCTGGGGGATGGCATGTTCAAGGCCTGCCTGGGCTACATAGTGAGCTCAAAGCCAGCTTAGGCAATTTAATGACTAAGACTTTGTCTCAATTTTTAAAAAATGAGCTGTGTCTGATGCTCACTGGTAAAGTACTTGCCTAGCATGGGTAAGACTGGCGTTCAGTCCTCGGCACCACAAAGCCATCCTTCTTGGTGGGACTTCAGTTTTCCTATTCGTCACACAGAGTCTTGGATGGGAGCATCTTCCAATGGGCCTCTCCCTCCATCATTCAGGCTTTGGAGCCCATCCTGCCCGCCTTTGGCTTGGACAGGAAGTGTATACCAGCATGCGGTCATCTTGTGCTGAATCAGTGTTACTAGCAGTGGTGGCGGGATTAATACCCCTAATAATAGATTGGTGATAATGAGCAGTGCTGGTAATAATATGTACAGAGAGGGGCCCCTGACTGAGGGATGTGGAATCCTGGGCTACCTGCGGCCCCTACTAAGGTAAGCAGGTAAAGGGCAGCTGACATACCAGCACTCCTATAGGAAGCATCTCAGTGAGGAGCAAAGCTCTCATGGAGCACCATGGTTCCCTGGGGTCCCAGGCGAGGAGGCAAGAATGTCGAATATTTCTTCATGGTTCTCATCTGGTCCTAGGGACAGTGGGGGAAGAATGTAAGGCCAAATGAAGTTACTATTTCACAAAGGAGAAAGTAAGGTTCATGCCAGTTCCTAGCCCATGTAGACGACAGCCAGGAGAAGGAGGACCCCCTGTGAGGGAAAAGGGGCTCTACAGGAAGCTGGGAGAGTGCAAGCTTGGTGAAGCCTTCAGGAAAGACTCGCAGGTTAGAGGAGGAGATGACATAAGGTCCCATCACCCCTGACAGATTTACAGATCAAACCCTCAGCTGCCAGTTACTGACATAGCCAATTGGCTCTGCACCCAATTTTGTGGGGGGAGAAGGAGGGGATGGCTCAGTTCCAAATGATGTCATTGTGGGGCGGGGTTTCCTGGCCTCAGAGACTCAGAGCTAATGGGCTCTCAGAGGACAGCAGCATGTTTCTGCCCTTCAGCTGTCCCCCACTCTTCGATACATGTGGCTTGTCACAGGAAGGATGAAGGTGAAAAACCTATTGGCTCTTCAGTCCTTCCCACATCTATTTTTCCCTTCCTTGGTCCCTTTCCTGGCTAGGCAGACTGAGGTCTTGAGGGACTCTCAGGGTCTAAGGTCCCAGACCCTGCTCTCTGCAAGGTGCATCAAGAGGATTAAGCAGGTGCCCCCTCCCCAACTCTCCATTTAGATCCTAATATTTCTTTCTAATTTATTATTATTGTTATTATTTTGGGTTTTCAAGACAGGGTTTCTCTGTGTAACAGCTTTGACTGTCCTGGAATTTACGCTGTAGACCAGGCTGGCCTCGTGCTCACAGAGATCCGCCTGCCTCTGCCTCCCCAGTGCTGGAATTAGAGGCGTGTGCCGACACCGCCCGGTCTATTATTATTTTGATACAGGGCTCACAATGCAACCCAGGCTGACCTTAAATTTATAATCCTCCTTTCTCTGTCTCCTAAGTACTAAGACTACTTGCCACCAGCCCAACAAGGACAATAGTTCTGTGTCCAAATCCTTTGTCAGGCCTGTCTCCACCACTCCTAGCTTCAAAAATCCCCTGAAAAGGTGGAGCTGGGGGCTTTTCCCTATCTGGTTATCCAAGGGTGTCATGTTCTTGAATATGAGAATGCTTGCTAACCTTGGAGGGGAAGCCACCTTGCTCCTGGAAACAAGATCTGGGGGTAGGTTCCTGGTCTCAGAGCAGGTAGGCAGGAGGGAAGAAAAGGTAGGTCATAAGTGGCCCCCAAGAATAGGATCAAAAGTTCCTGTGGGTGAGGGCAGTCAGGTGGACATGGGAAGTCTCTAGAAAAAGGTCTCTAATGAGGGAGAGTCCAGATAGACCAATCTTTTAAACTAGGTGGCCATAGCAAGGAGGAAGGGAGACCCTACATCAAGTCTAGAAGGATTGGATGGCAACTTTGACGGATAGTCTTTCTTGTTTCTTTAAAAAAAAAATTCTGACCATTTATAAGACAGACATCAATAAGTATGTCATCCGTCCATCCATCCATCCACCCACCTGCCTATCCATGGCCCACCTATCTCTCTTCAGCCATCCTTCTGTCTGTCCATCCATCTTCCATCCATACATCCACTCTTCTATCCATCCACTTTCTTGAGAGGTCAGGGCTACTGGGAAGGGCCTGTGGTCCTGTGGCATTTATGGGGCATATGACCTGCCTGCCTGACCTGGGCAGGCAGTCCCACCCCCTGGCCTGGGGCAGGGGGCCGGTCTTGGCATGTGGGAGTATTTATACCTGGATGGAGGCTCCCCTGGCTGTAGGCTGGATGACTCCCCAAAGCCAGGATGGTGTCCATGGCCCAGAGCCCACTGTGAGTGTTTAGATTTGGCTTCTTTGGGGATCAAGACTGGGTGGAACAAGATGGGGCCGGGCTGGAGAGTGGGGAAGCTGCCCAGAGGTGACCAAGGACTATGGAAAGAAAGCATGCTAGGCAGAGGTTTGAGGGCAGACAGGAGGCTATCGGCATCAGACATTCTCAGCAAAGCTTCCATCCCGGGAGAAGGGATGAACTTATTTCTCTTAGCTAGAAGGAAAGAACCTATGCTCCCTTAGGGAGAGGCCCTTGATGTATAAGACAAGTGGACAAGATTATAAGAATTAAGACCAGCCAGGATGTGGTGGTGCATGCCTTTAATCCCAGCACTCGGGAGGCAGAGGAGGAGAATCTCTGAGCTCGAGGCCAGCTTGGTCTAAAGGGTGAGTTCCAGGACAGCAGGACTACACAGAGAAACCTTTTAAAAAAAATCTAGAGCTTCCAGGTCTGCTTAGGGCAGAGAGCAGAGAAGGTAAGAACCTTTTCAGGGCAAGCTTAGTGAAGTAAAGGATGCTTTCTGTCCAGCCTGGGGGTGGCTGATACAGGTTTAGGAAAGACCTGACTTGGGAACGACTTAGCCGCAGGTCTCAGTGGCTCCACAGAACATTGCAAGGGGTGGGGGGTATGGTTGTTTTTCTTGTTACATTTTGTGGTGTGTGTGTGTGTATACATGTGCATGCCTGCCACAGCAAGAGTGTGGAGGCCAGAGGACAACTTGTGGCTGGTTCTCTCCGGCCACCTTGTAGGCCCTAGGGATCCTTGGGTTGTCAGGGTTGAAAGCCAGTACCTTTATCCTGCTAAGCCATCTCGCCTGTCTGTGGCTGCTTTGCATCCATCACCCTTCAGCAGCCTAGGCAGTATCCAGAGCCAGAGAGTCGGGAGGGCTGCCGTCAGGACACTGGGAGGAAAACTGCTAGAAACCCCTTCTTGACACCCCTAGACTCCCAGAATCCTGAGATGTGCAAGCCTTAGGCCTCCCCAGTCCCCAGGTCCTCCCCTGCCACCCCCCCCACAACAAGGTAATTAGGGACCTGCTCCAGGGAACCCCTCCCAGCAGCCAGGCAGGTGGAGCCCCGGGTGGGGCTGCAGGCGAACACTGGGCACATCCCCACCCCTCATAAAACATGCTGCCGCAGCCAGCAACAGAAACCATTAAGGTGGAACTGAGCCGGCTCCGCCTGCTCATAAAGGGCAGGAAGGAGGGCGCCGACAGGTGGGGGGGAATGCAGAACCCCCTGTGAGAGCCGTTGGCCAGGCAGGAGTGACTCAGCTGCCAGCAGGGGCTCCAGGGACAGACCCTCCCAGGGAAACCTCCACCTTGCTGAGGCGGGGCTGTGTGGTATAGTGGTTAAGGAGATTAGCTTTGAAGACTGGGTCTGAATCCTGGGGAGCACAATTTACTAGCTGGGGGACTTGGGCGAGTCAGGTTAACCTCTCTGAGCCTCAGTTTCCTAATCCATAAAAGGGGGTGACAATGCAGTTCCTCCCTCCTGAGACATAACCAGAATTCCTGGTACCAGCCTGACATACCACTCTACATATGTGTATACTCTCTCTATACATATACATACACTCTATATATACATAGATACACTATATACATCCACAGGACCAACATCAGCATCTTAAGATTCAAATGATCCCCCAGCTTCATTTTGCCTCCTACAGAAGAACCGAAATGCAGACGAGGTAATAACTTGTCTAAGACCACAAAACCAGAAAAGTGGGTGTCCCCCAGGCCCCACCCTTAAATGACCCCTTCTGCCTGAGTGCTGAGGAGACAGAGTTTGGGAAGCAGAGGTATCAACGGCTAGAGGAAGTGCAGATCTGACTGTTTAAGGGAAGGGTACAAGGTGGGGATGCCAGGCATGGGGGATACAGAGCAGTCCTGCAGCAATGATTGCTATTGATTCAGTACCTCTCCAGCTAGCATCCTCCCAACCTCCCTACCCAAGGTCAGAGGGTCATTTCTCTCTTCCTTTGATTCTAGGGCCCATCAGGTCTACATTTTCTGTCCCCCGATGTTTCTTTCCCATCTCTAAGAATCACAGGAAGAGCTCAGAGGGCAGAGGGTGGCAAGGATGGCCAGACCATGAGAGGGTCTTCAACATGTCTTGCTAATCGTCGCACTGGATAAGTGTGTCTAGGGCTCTTGAGGCACCAGAGACAGGGTTTCCCATTTTCTCTGTGTGGCGCTAGGCATGTTTCTTCTTTCTTGATCTCAGGTTTTTGTTTTGTGTTTTTGTTTTCCATGAGAAAATGAAGTTAATGCCCTCACTTCTCTACCTGCAGAGTGCTGGTAAATTTTCATCAAATACCAGTTTTCAAAAAGGGGAAGGGGAATTCTGGTTTGGTTTTCATTTTGGTTGTGTTTGATTTTGGATTTTTTGAGACAGGGTCTCACTATGCAGCTCTGACTCTCCTGGAACTCACTATGTAGACCAGGCTGGCTTCCAACTCACAGAAATCCACCTGTCTCTGCCTTCCCAGTGCTGGGATTAAAGGCACATGCCGGCACACCCGCCAGGATTCTGGTCTGTGATATTTGAAAATTTGTGTGGGCAGCTATGGGCCATGGCCACTTTGCCCTTATTTTGCTGAATGTAAAATTGAAAGCGATGGATTCAGTTTGTTCCCCAAAGCCCTGGCTCTAGCATTCTATGCTCACTGTCCTTGGAAACAGAGGGAGGAAGAGGTGAAGTCATGATAAAAACAAACAACAGGAGCTTTTGAGTGCTCCAAAGTTGTGGGTCTAGAATGATCATGGTCTTATAGCTTACTCCCAAGTCTCCAGCCCATGAAGGAGACATGGTGGGCAGAAGCTGGTTCTAAGTGGTGAGCCGTAAGTGCTCTGGACCAGCTCCAGGGATTCTGGGCTTGGGAGAGGGGGAGAAGAGAAAGAGAGAAGAGAAATCAGTTTGCTGATATTGGTATACATCCTGTTGCATTCTCCGAAATCAGAAGAGATAGGATCAAGGTTTGACAGCAATGAAAAAATTCCTTCCAAGTTCATAGGCCAGTGTCAGGACACTGGGGCCACCATAGATGCTTCCTGAAGGATCCAAAGTAGTAGGGACATCCTATCCCTTCCATTCTAGCCATTGAAGTTTCTGTAGTCACTGGCTCTACTGCAGGGGAATGAACAAAATGGCTTCAGAGACCAGAGTCAACAGGAAGTACAGTCTCTGTCAGTGGAGGAAGATGATATTAAGGAGATGATGGTGGGGGACAGGAAAGGGCAAGAAGAGGGAGTTCCCTCTCCCACACCGGAGCTCATGCCTTAAATTAACTCTGTCCCACTGCTAATTATTAATAATAGCTATCATTTATTGAGTATGTACTGTGTGTTAAGCTATTTACAAGCAATATTTCATCCAATCCTCCAAAGAGGTATGTATTATTAGCTCTATTTTACAGAGGAGGAAACTGAGGCCCAGGCAAGGAAGTTAAGCAACGTGTCCCACCAAATTCTCATCCTGATTCGGACTCAGACCCAGACCTGATTCCATGTCACCAACTTTAAGCTCCAGGAAAGGGCTGGGCCTAGGACTCCTCTCTGTCCCCTCTCTGTGCTGAAAGGACCTTCCCCAAATATCAACTGAGGGCCCTTTGTCCAGTCGCTGAAGCACGTGACCCCCGTAGGATGAAGTTGTTTAAGGGCTCATCTTTCCCTAGCTGTATGGTTTTAGAACGGTCAGTTCATTCCCTTAAAGGGCTCCTAGAACAGGGCTCCGGCTCTGGGAACCAAGGATGCACCATGGTCACTGAGTTGGAAGTCAGTACTTCTGGAACCCACCCAGAAGAGAGCCTGGATGAGGACCACTCTGGGACATCTGCATCCTCGATACAGATTAAGAGGCAGGCCTCTGAACTCCACAAGATAAGCTCAACTCCCAGAAAAGCAGTAGAGGTTTGCAGAGCCAGAGTGTGATAGTGCCGGCTAGGAACCGAGGCCTCTGACAGAGAGGAATCCCTGCCAGGGTTTTTACAGCTAGCTCCATCAGGGGAAGAAGGACTGGAAAACGAGGTAGGGGTTTTCTAAGCAAGACAGAGCTTCAGGAGGAGAAGGCCTAGGGGAGCTGAGGCACCCTGCTCCAGATTCAAGTCTGTGAGGCAGCAGGGCTGGTGTCTGAGTCTTGTGAGGTCAGAATAAATGAAGACCAAGCAGACAGGGAAGGCCAGCAAAGGCAACTGCCACCTATGGACAGCATCATCAGCTCCTCTTCCTTGGACTACTAGGCCTGAAGCAGCAAAGCCATCAAGGAAACTATAGAGCCTGGGGCTAGAGGCCCTTGGGTTCAACTACATTTGGGCAACTGAGGACAGAGGTGTGACGTGTGTCCCTGATCATTTTCTAGGGATCCATACCTTATGTACACACAGCATTTAATCTTCAAGAAGCCCCAGTGAGATAAGTCCACACCCCCCACTTCTCTGAAGAAAGTAAAGTATAGACTTACACAGTGTGTTCGGAATCACATAGCCAGACTGTGACAGAGCCTGGAACGGAAAGGCAACTCCTCCTCAAGTTTAACCTCTAGTGTTCACCCCTCCCCAGACTTCAGAGCCTGAGATCCGGACGGAGAAGCCACTGCTCTCACACCTGGAGGGGACTGGGATTGTATTTGGAAAACATCATGTCCTCCGGGGAAGGCATCTCTGACCCAGAGTGAGGCCTGGCAGGCAGGCCCGAGCTGTCCAGGGAGCATGGGCCAGGGTGAGCAGTCATGCAAAGCCAGAGATGGGGTGTCCTCACCCCTGCCTGCTCCCTTGAAGTGTCCAGTTACAGCCAGTTCCACGCTTCCTGGTCACGCCACATTTAGCATTGCTGAGAGTGAGCCTGCGCGGGGATATAGAGAAAGGGTGGGGAGACTCTTAGAGGGGTGAGAGAGAACCTCTCCACCCCCAGACCTATCCACCCTCCAGCTACTACCCCCCTCCCAGTCTAATCCTAAGTGAGACTCTGGACAGGTCCCTTCCCTCTTTGTCACCATTAGCTGCTCTGGAGATGGCTAATTCATCAAACATGTCAACCGTTGACTGGGCCAAGCTCGAGCCAGTGAGGCCCACCCTCCCTTGCAGACTTCCCAGAACTGCACAGCTACTCCACTGTGGCTTGAGGGGTCTCGGGTAGACGGAACAAGTGCAAAACTCTGGCTATTCTTGCTGCTTGACTCCCAGAACATCCCACTCAGCATTGACTCCCATCAAATCAGAAGTGAGGAGGGAAGCCAGCCAAAGCTTACAAAGCTTACTTAGTTCAAGTTCTGATTCTGTCAAGGATTGGTTGTGAGATTGGGAAAGTCACGGAATCCCCCGGGCCTTAGTTCCCTCATCTGGAAGATGGGATTTATAATGTGCCATCCTTGCAGGCTTGTCCAGTAAAGCAGTGAGCTTGGGCATGATGCCTCATGCTTCAAAGGCCAACCCTTGGGAGGCTGAGGTCAGAGGGTTGCCAATAGTTCAGGGTCAGCCTGACCTACACAGTGAGTTAGGGGCCAGCATGGACTATATGGTAAGATCCTGTATTAATAAACAGCAGGGATGCCCGGCAGTGGTGGCACTCGCCTTTAATCCCACCACTCGGGAGGCAGAGGCAAGCAGATCTGTGAGTTCGAGGCCAGCCTGGTCTACAGAGTGAGTTCCAGAACAGCCAGGGCTACACAGAGAAATTCTGTCTTGCAATGGGGGCTTCAGATATCTCAGAAAAGGAATTGCCTATCATGCAGGAAACCCTAGGTTTTAGGAGTACTAGACAGCAGAAAAAAATAATGACAGACATCTTGAATTTTGCAGGAAAAGGGATGGAACTAGAAAACATTATTTTGAGTGAGGTAACCCAGACACAGAAAGACAATTATCACATGTACTCACTCATAAGTGGTTTTTAAACATAAAGCAAAGAAAACCAGCCTACAAACCACAATCCCAGAGAACTTAAACAACAATGCGGACACTAAGAGAGACTTACATAGATCTAATCTACATGGGAAATAGAAAGTAGAAAAAGACAAGATCTCCTGAGTAAATTGGGAGCATGGGGACCTTGGGGGAGGGTTGAGGGGAGGGGAGAAGCAGGGAGGGGAACAGAGAAAAATATAGAGCTCAATAAAAATCAATAAAAAAAAAAGAAAGAAAACCCTAGGTTTGAACACAAAACTGGGCATGAAAGTGCATGTCTATAAACCCAGCACTGGGGTGGTGGAGAAAGGAGGAAGCTAAGTATGAAAAACCATCCAAAGTGCGGCATAGCGGCCAGCACAAAGCTGTCCCTCAGCAAATAATGGCTGCTGTCAGAGATAAACTCAGGGGAGTGAGGTCAAAGGTTGTTGCCCTTTGCAGAGATGGAGGAAGGCAAAGAGTGAGGCGGATAATGGAAGAGCCCAAGCGATAACATTACTATTAGCAAGAGCTGCCGTGGATCAAGGCCTGGGTTCTGCCTGCACTGTGTTCCATGCTTTCTATGCATGATTTCATTCTACTCCCAGCGCCCCCTGTGAGGTTCTGTCACTCGCCTTGCTTGTTGATGCTGCTGTGGACATGCTGAGAGCTTTGCTGACACAGCCTAGGATGAAAGACCTCCCTTGGCGCTGAGCCCAAGGCCTCCAAACCTGTCCATGCTCCTGGGGTCAGAGTTATTGAACAGTTCAGAAAGGGTCAGCCCTTAGATCTAAAGTCCAAGCCTCAGCCTTTCATGGGCATGCAGAAGAGTTCAGAAAGAGGGCAGTGATGGGGGCTGGGAGCAGCTGGGAGGCACTGGGTTCAATCCACACAGAACAGGAGGGGAGAGGAGAAGAGTGGGAATAAGGAAAGGAAAAATAAAGGACAGAAGTTGGCAATAGTCACAGATAAAACAGTTTAGAGAATGGAAGTTAAAAACATTTACCAGAGCTGGGCAGTGGTGGTGCACACCTTTAATCCCAGTACTCGGGAGGCAGAGGCAGGCAGACGTCTGTGAGTTCGAGGCCAGCCTGGTCTGCAAAGCGAGTTCCAGGACAACCAGGACTGTTCATAGAGAAACTCTGTCTCAAAAAACCAAAAGGGGAAAAAAAAGTAAAACATTTACCAGATATCCCATCGGCTCTACCAGCAAGGCCCCTAGGTCACCCAACAGGGCCAGCCTCTGTATCACCAGAATTACTGTCACATGAAGTCTAGGCATGACACACCCCCTATAGATCCCCCTTATTCACGGCCTATCCAGCCACTGATAAGATCACCTGTCATAGACAGGAGATCTAGCACCCAGGGCTCCCTGGGAACCAGGTGCTTGCTGACTCATTTGAACTAGCAAAGCTTGAGAATGGACATGACCCCCTCCTCTGAGTATCCTATCTGGTTCCTTCTCTCTCATGATCCTCCTGCCTCATCCTCTTCAGCATTTGCCTACCAGCATGTACAATGCACCACCATGGCTATCTGTTTGTCTGTTTGTCTATCTACTCACCCATCCATCCATCTTTCTGCCAAACTCTTTCCTTCTCTCCCTATCTCCCTGTCCAGATGGCTAGCTGCAGTCAGGGTCCCAGTCTAGGGAAAGGATGAGAATGGAGGTGGCGGGCCTGGGATTGGCCAACCCTAGATGTTGGTCCTCATTCTCATTGTAGCCGGCTTTCTTCGAGGCCAGGACTGGGTGATGGTGTCGTTACTCCCTCCGCAGTCTGACGTCACACTGCCAGGCTCCACCCGACTGGAGGGTGAACCCCAAGGGGACCTCATGCAGGCTCCGGGCCTCCCAGGCTCCCCTGCCCCACAGAGCGTAAGTACCTGGTGTCTAGGCCTGGCATTGGGACAAGCCTGGTAGCTGAACAGAGAGTAGATAGTCACTGCCCCACACAAGGGCCTCCAGGGTCTACCTTGCCCCTTATACCAACAAAGATGATGACGCTAGACCCAGAGGGGCTCTGAACCCACATAGATTTCTGTTCATCCCTTGGTGTTTCCCAGGGCAAGGTATGGAGCCCCGTCAGCCTTGGGGTGCCCCAGGGTTAGGAGAAGTATGCTTGTATCAGGTTGGGATCCCAAGAGCAGTGTATGTCCTTCCCATCATTTCGGGGTTCCCATGGATGCAGTCAGAGACTCTATGATCTCAGCACAGAATAGGATCCTGGTAGGTCTCCTGGTCCAATCTCCATTTACAGGTTCTTTCTACTCTGTCTACCCAGAAGCATGCCAACTTCAGCTGCTCATCATTTGTGCCTGATGGCCCCTCAGAGAGAGCACCCTCACTGCCCCCCCACAGCCCAAGCATTGCCTCTCCAGGCCCAGAGCAAATCCCGGGCCACTGCACAGCTGGACCTGGCCCAGGCTCCTTCTGCCCCTCTCCCTCAGACAAGTATCCTGGCTTTGGCTTTGAGGAGGGCCCAGCAGGCAGCCCAGGGCGCTTCCTCAAGAGCAACCACATGCCTTTCCACCCCTACAAGAGGCATTTCCATGAGGACATCTTCCCTGAGGCACAGACGACCATGGCCCTTGATGGACACTCCTTTAAGACTCCGGGGGCACTGGAAGCCTTCGAGGAGATTCCCGTGGATGTGGGGGATGCCGAGGCCTTCCTGCCTGGCTTCCCGGCAGAGGCTTGGTGCAATGGACTCCCTTACCCCAGCCAGGAGCACAGTCAAGTTCTGGTGAGTACCAGTAGCCAAATGTGTCTTGCTTCCTTTCTCTTGGCCACCTAGAAAGAATTCTCAAAGCCAGTCATGTGGCACACGCCTGTAAACCTAGTATTCAGGAAGCTGACGCAGGAAGATTACCTGAAACATGAGGCTAGTCTACGCTTGTATCTAGAGACCCTGTCTCAAAATCGGAGCTCCACTGAAGCAGTAAGCCCAGAGGGTAGGGGCCTCCTGGCTCTATGCTGGTTCCCTGGGCAGGGGGATGCTAGACTAGCAGGCATGGAGGGGGCCAGGTTGAGGAGCACATCAGGGGACAGAAGCTGGCAACTTTCCAGAGGATGCTGAGTCAGGATTCCAGAGGGCAATTTCTCTGTTTATTTAAGTGTCCAGAAAGCCTAGCCAGACCAACACTCCCCTATGCAAATATGAGGAGAAAAAAGACATCCCATAGAGAAAAGGTGCCGGCTAGAGCATCAGAACACAAACCCACCAAACCAGTGTGGGCTCAGGGATGTCACTAGTGTCTCCAGGACCCTTCCAGACCCTACTTTGATTTTTTTTTTTTTTGTGATGTGAGACAAAAGTAGCTCCATTGCCTGAGGCTGGCCATGAACTAGAGAGTCTCCTGCCCAGTGTCACTGGTGCTGGAATTGCAGGTGGGCTCTCGCAGCTACTCTTTGGCCAGAGCAGGCCTCTATATACTCACATAAGTACCTTGGAAACACTTTAGAAGGTTGGCAAGCACCTCCACAGCCAGATCTGCAAGCCCTGTGACCTCCGGCAAGTCGTTTAATCTCTCTGAGCCTCGTGGGAAAAGTAATGTTAAGGGTACCTGTCTCATAGGAATGTGGCTTTGGGAAGCAAAAGGGGGCTTGCTTCCTGCGCCTTATCTCTGATCCCAAGGCAATAACTGAGTGGGATCAGCCTGGGCTCTGCCTCCTCCAGGGGTCCACCAGCCTTCTTCACCTCCTCCTTCCAAATGGGCCCATTCTAGTCCTTAGCCACTCCCAACAGGAAGGAAGATGGGGAAACAGCCGAACACCCATCAGGCATGGCCTAGACAGGATCTTATTCTGTTTCTGGAACAGTGACAGCTTTTTCTCAAACCTTTAGAACGTGGCAGCAGGCTGAACAAGTCACTGTACAAACCAGCGATTGTCCTCCACTGTCCACTCAATGAAGTTCCTGGTCATTCGGCCTTGTGCTTTCTTCCCAGGGCCCCATTTAATCTTCCCAACAATGATTTAGAGAGTCCCCACTATCTCCATCTCATAAATCAGGACCTAGGGCTCTATGGTTGAAGCCTCATGCCTTGCCCGAATATCCCCTGGCACCACGGAGACAAGTTGTACCCAAGGGCCCACCGCTGCCTGGTCCACTCTCTGGATGACTGTTGCCACATAGCTTCCCCTCTCTGGGATCAGCCCCACTATCTCTCAAATGAAGGGGTTGGAGACTATATCTGTGGCCCTTCCAGGCCCAAGATCCTGTGATTAGGGCAATCTCTGCATCAGCATCTCTGGGGCACACCCAGAAAGTGGTCACAGTTAGCTTTAGCCCCTCTGGGCCCAAATGCTGGCTTCCCAAAGGCCCCTGAGAATCCTGATAAGAGCAGTCTGATCCTGGCTTGTCTATCTGTCAGGACCACGCTGCACCCTCGCTGTCTCTACTCCAGGCTCAGCTCTGAGGACCTAGCGCTAGGCCCTGAGGACTCCACACAGGCTTCTCAGAGATCTCTGGTCCCACTCAAGTCTATGTGACCACTGACCAGTCTCCACCTTTTCTCTTGCAGCCTAGCCTATGCCTGACACCTGCAGTGAGGTGGGATGTGGGGGACACTGTCCATCCCAGCCTAGCCCCACCACTGACTTGCTGGTTTCCCTCAGGAAAACTCCTATCCATCTCTGTTCTCTGATCCTTCCCCGAGAGTCAGCTTTCAGAGACTCGGAGTAAGGATTCCTTTAGTGTGAGGTTCAAGACAAGAGAAAGGAAGGGGGAAAAATCTTTCTTTTCCAGCAGAGGCCGGAAGTTAAGGTCAAGCCCCCAGCTCTGGACAGCGGACCTGGCATGTACTGCTACCAGCCTCCTCTGCAGCACATGTACTGCTCTTCCCAGCCTGCCTTCCACCAGGTAGGTATGGGGCAGTGGGTACCCTTCCTGGAGACCTCGGGAGGTTGTGTGGGTGCTGCTGTGTGTGATGTGTATGTATATGTATGTGTGTATATGTGTGTGGACAGGTGAGGATATCAGGGTCCTGAATCTCAGGCAGGGCCACCCCAGGTGAGGAACGGTGGCTTGTGGAAAGGAAAGCAACTGCCCTTTTGCAGGGGCAGGGGGGGTTCAAGACAGGGTTTCTCTGTGCAGCCCTGGCTGTCCTGGAACTCGCTCTGTAGACCAGGCTGGCCTCGAACTCACAGAGATCCTCCTGCCTCTGCCTCCCAAGAGCTGGGATTAAAGGCGTGCGCCACCACTGCCCGGCATGGTTGCCCTTTTCTAGGGGCATTCAGGGTTCTCTGCCCCCCTTGTGGAGGCTGGTGAGTCTCAAACAGAAAGTAAAGCCAAGACTGAGGCAGTCATGATGTGAACCACAGAGGGAGGGAGAGCCATCCCAGACAGACAGGAGCAAAGAAGAAGAAAGAGGTGTGTGGGGTGACACACAGGCTGGGCAGGGAGGGGACAAAGGGCTCCCATCTAGGTCACACCTTGCTGTGTGACCTTGTCCTTAAAATTTCCCTTTGGCCTAGTGTGGGTGGGCATAAGTGTGGGGCTGGGGTCTTGTTATCGTCTTTATCCATCCTTGCCCTTCCCCACCCCACCGCCCAGTTTAGCCTCTCCAGAATGAACGAGATGCTAAATAATTGCCCCACACTGGCAAGGGATGGAGGATTTTTGAAAAGAGACAGAAAAGAGCCCCAGAGCAGCCAGGCAGCTCCCTCGGAGTCACCGGGCAAGACAGAGCAAGTGGCTGCCCAGCGCCCAGCTCCATCCACCTGCAGCCTGGCACTCAGACAGGCCTTGCCTGTGGAGCAGGTTCTACACTCCAGCTCTGGCATTGGCCCCGATCCTAGCCAAGCCAGGAGGCAGGCTGAGAAGGTGGGGTGGGGGGCAGGTTGTCTGCTGTGCGGAAAGTGACAGAGGGACAAAGAGACACATAACATGAGGGGACATCCTCCCTTCTAGGAAGGGCCAAACCGCAGAAGCCTAAGCTTTTCTGAGGCTCCTGATCTGAGTCAGAGTGAAGGATGTCCCTAAGGCAGCCACATCAGGGACCAAGTCACCACAGGACGAAGGTGACCAGCAGACCCTAAGTGGCCTTACTATGCCCAGCCTTGCTTTGAAGCTCTCTGCCATCTTCAACATCCTTGAACAAGATGGCCGCACCCAGGGCTTTATGGTGCCCAGAGAGAGGGTGACTCAGGCACTAAGTGTCTCTCGGTGACCTGGAAAGAACACTTCAGCCTGGAGCAGCTGGGGGAGTCAGAGTCTCCAACCCCCAGCCCCCATAAAACACCATTCCTGGCACCGCAGCCACTCCCTTCGCCGTAAAACTACCTCCTACCCCCACCTGCCCACCATCATGACCGGCTCTTTCAAAGAGCCACTGAAACTCGTAAAGGTGGCCATGCCTAGAACACACCCAGGCTGGACATCCCACTCCGGCCCAGTGCTCCAAAAGAGTCACAGAAGGCCTGGAGTGCCTGCCTGGAAAATGCAGGACTATGGGCTGCTCCCCATCCCATCACCATGGCAACCAGGGTACCTCAAGGACTGAGAGGAAAGAGTTGGAAGGAGATAGCTTTTGAGGTCTTTTGAGATTCTGAGTTCTGGAGTGTGGATCTCTATCCAAGCCCAAAATGTCCACCCCACCACTCATTCCTCAGCCACGCCATTGGATAAGAAGTAGAGTTCATGACCAATGGGAGGAGAATCCAGCCTCAGCTCCCTCTCTGGATATGTGTGAATGGAGGAGTGGTACTCTACTTGGGAAAGCTTGATACCATGGTAATTACTCTGTCCCCTTTGACCTCTACAGTACTCCCCGGGAGGAGGCAGCTACCCTGTGCCTTACCTGGGCTCGGCTCACTATCCCTATCAGAGGATCACACCCCAGGCCAGCGCCGATGGGCACCAGCCACTCTTCCCCAAGCCCATCTACTCCTACAGGTACCTGTCCTGGCACATCTGAGACAGAGCTAGGAGCGTGGAGGACCCCTGGGGAAACTAAGGCATGGGATCCTAAAGATGTAAGGGTCATTGAAGAGGATAGAAATCATACCTAGTAATCTCCAAGGATGCTGGAAAAATGATTCCTGCAGGTGGGTAGGTAGTAGATACATATACCTTTGACCGTTTGTCTGACCCTATGACGGCTTAACTCTGGTTATACTAGCAGATGCGCTGGTGATTTGATGGGCCTGTGAGGTCCTATCCTGGGGCCCAGCGTCTAGTCCTAGCATTTAGGTGGGGAATCAAGGGTGTTCGCTGCCTTCCAACATTTAAAAAACAATAAACAAACAGTCCTGCTACTTGCTAGCTGTGAAACTGGTTGTCTGGAAGGGAAAGGAGGAGGCAATTCAGGAGACTGGAAGTTTTATGGAAGAGAATGTGGGGAGGACAGTGCTTGGCTTACAGCAGAAAGCCTTGGTCCCTTGCTACTTACTGTCCAGCACATACACGATGAGATGAGGACTGAGGGGGCAGGGCCACATCCCTGCGATGGTGCGTTTTAAACTTTTATTCCCGCAGCTCGGAGGAAGCTGGAGGCTGCATTTCTTTTCTTTTTCATTTCAAAAACCGAGGCTCAGGAAGTTTCAGACAAGCTCACACATCTAATTTCCGTGTCAGATAGCAATCTGGTTTTCCAGATTTCACAAAATGCTCCTATAGCTCAGTCGCAGCCTCACAGAGCCTGTTGTACCAAGGGAGAACTGAAGGAGGACCAGACTCTCAGGAGATCTCTTTTGCAGCATCCTTATCTTCATGGCTCTAAAGAACAGCAAGACCGGAAGCCTTCCCGTCAGCGAAATCTACAATTTCATGACAGAGCACTTCCCTTATTTCAAGGTGAGTCTGAAAGCTGTCCTAGCTTGAAAGCAGGAAAGGCTTGACTCCAACATGCTTCCCGAGGTGAAGTGCAAAGCTTCAGGGAGTAGGGGGAGCGATGGTTTCAGGGCTATACGTGGCTCAGAGAGAGAGCATCACTTGCATGTACCAGGCCCCCAGCTCCATCCTCAGTAGCAAAGAGGGGGAGGACAGAGCACAGGCTGCTTGCTCCAGGTTACACAGCAGCTGAGAGAAGTGGGTGATGCCAGTTCTGATAGGTTTCGGGGATCAGCTACCTATCCCCAAATTGAGAGAAGAAGACAGGTAATGGGAGTGTCTCCGGACTTGGCCAGGGTGTTGTGGACTAGAGGGTTTCCGAGTTGGAGCTGGTCACTAAGGTAACAGGAGTAGGATTAGCATCTGCCTAAGGGCAGCACCCTGAGCTTCACTTGTGCCTGAAAGTGGGGCTCACAGTCTTAGAGTACCCTGACCGTGTGCAGCATCAGTTCCTAATACCCACAGAAGAAACTTTAGGCAACTCCCAGCACCCCTGGGACAGGAGGAGGATTGAGAGGGACCCTGGGGAAACTGAGGCATGGGTTTCCTCAGTATGTAACAGTGACAGCAGCATGAGGAGGTCATGCACAGTGGATTTTCAAATGTTCCTGGACAAGATTCCTACACAGCGTGGGGATGGGGTTAGAATAGCTCATCCCTGACCCATGATCTAACCTTGGGGTGGGGGTGGGGGGTCATGTCTGTCTCTGGGTTGACTTGGCAAAGCTGGTGCCTTGGATGGGCCTGCTGAGGTTCAGCCTCCTGGGGACCTGACAGGTACCCTTCTCTCCAGGTGAGCAAACTTAATCAGAGAAGGTGATCCATCCTTCTGAGATCACACAGCAAAAGGCTCAGTTGTTAAGTCAAGCTATCTGGCTTCACACACAGCCTTGACACATGTACCCAAGCACCTCTTGCACAGACACATTCTCCTAAGGTAGGCGCAGGAGAAGCCAGACTTTCTGTTGGGGAGTACAGTCCCCATGATGGATGCTATCTCATCCATGACCCAGGCAGGACAGGAGCTGAGGCCCAGGTCAGCCCGAGTCAGCTCCATAGGTGATAGGAGATTCCTACCCCACTCTCTGTGCCGTGGTTCTGCCTGGGGACAGTTGCTGGCAGGTGTGCAGACAACTTGGCATCTGCTATGCTCCCACCAAAGGGGGATGGGCAACAAAGTCCTTTAGCGTGGCTTTGGCTGGAGTAGAAAAGTATACTGACTTGAGGTTCTGAGAGAATGAAAAATACCATAGTCTGTCTGGGCTGCTCCTGAACCCCAGAATCTCCTGGAAGGAACAGACACTTGCCTACTCCTAAAGCTGTGGTAAACTCCTCCAAGAACTAGCCAGAGAAAAGGAGGCAAGGCCCCTCCCTGCTCCTCTGGGCCTTCTTCCCTGCCCACTCCTGGCCTTGCCCCCAGCCCCTCCCTGTATCTCATCTTCCTGGCTTAATTATTTTTCCTGGGAGCCGTGTAATCCCTGTTTTATGGGGCTGAAGACTGAAGAGGTCTGACAGCTTTTTTTGGTTTGGTTGTTTTTCTTAGCCGGTTGCATCACTCTTCGTGCCTGAGTTTACATCTGACTTCAGAGAGAATGTGTGAGGATAGGACCGGCTCCATTGGCAAGGCAGGCCCCATGGGATGACCCGGGCAGGGCCCTTTGCTGAGGAACAGAGCTGGAGTCCAGGCCCGGTTACTGTTTCCTTGTGTGATCTAAGGACAGCCTCTTTCCTCTCTGGGCCTCAGTTTCCCCCTCCGTAACATGTCTGTTTGGACCAGTTCATACATAGATTCCTCCCAAGCTGACAGGTTCCTTCTGATCCTCCCTAAAGAAAAAGTTCAAAGACTCTCCGCCTCTCACTCCTCATTTGAAGGTCATTGTTCAGGGCAAGGACAGAGTGGACTCTCAGGTGGACAGCACTCATACCCAATGCAGCTGTTGTGGGTGTCCCACAGTCCCATGAGTCAGGGATGTGGGACTGAGGAAGTGTCCGGCCACTGTGTATAATTGTTAGTGCTGACCATCCCGCTTCCAAACAGGAAGTGGCTGGGGGGGGCTGCCCTGGCATCCCAAAGTCACAGGTTTATGGGACCATAAAAGTTCCCAGTGCCCATTAAGTCTGCCCATGGGGCGACAGAGCTTTGACTCTCAGTAGAGACAGCTGTGGGAGTCAACGGAGGTCCAGTAGCTCGAGAGCCTCCCTGGGAACCCTTGATGAACCTAGGGGGACATCGGAACCAGCTCCATGACAGGCTAGTTGTCCCCAAGAAAGGCTCCAGCAGCTGCTGCCAGCAACTCACAGTGACGCTGGCATCAGGGCCCGGTTCTGCTGGGTGTGATTCAGCTTGGCTGCACCCTGGGGGCAAGTGAGCTAGGGAGGAGGGCGTGGCCATCTCTCATTAACCAGAAATGAGGGGCTAAAAGAGAGAGGAGCCAGAGATGGAGGGTTGGAGGGAGTTCCATCAGCTAGAGTTGTGGTTCTACCCACAGTCAGCCTCCCGCTAGACTCAGGACGGTCACACAGCCTTCAACTGAGCCAGAGGTAGGGGGCAGGAGGCCCATGCTCCCCCCACACACACCGCCTCTCACCCAACTGAGTCAGCTTAATGGTTTTTACAACCCTCCTTGGGCACAATTACTGCACTGGTGGCATGACCAGGCCTCCTAATGGGTGTTTATTCTGTTGGCACGAGCACCCCCTGCCTGAGGGCTGGCCTCCTCACCAGGGCACACCTCCGGGGCACACTCATGCGAACTCACACCCACACACTCAATCATGGATACACACGTACTCTTAGGCACTTTCTCACACAGAGCCATCCTCACTCAGGAGTTCAGAGACCTGTGGTAGGAGATGCCGTTCACACCGTGAGACAGCTAAGGACTTCAGTGCGCATTTCCCTACATGCTACTACCCCTGTCTTCACCAACACCACATCTGCAATCAAACATGTAGGCAACAGGTGCTCTAACTCCCACCCAATCACCAACCCTCTTCTGCCAAACTTGCCCCGGAGGGATGAAGCGGATCCAGAAGAGGGACATTCTGCTGTCCCCCCTTGAAAGCTGGCCCCAAAGGCTTTAAAATAGTGATCTTCCCCTTTCTACCAAGGGGGTACACAGGCCAGAAGGCCAACTGGGCACATCCTGCTTCGATGGGGACATAGACCAGAGGTCTCGGTGGCATTTACCAGAGTCCCTTAAAGAAGAATCACAAGTTGGACATAGCAGCTGATGCTTGTGATCTCAGCACTCAATAGGCGCGGAGGCAGGATCACTGTGAGCTTGAGGCCAGCCTGGGCTACAGAGGGAGAGCCCATCTTAACATGGGGGATGGGTGGTGGAGAGCATTGGAGAGATGGCTCAGTGGTTAAGAACACTGGCTGCTCTTGCAGAGGACCAGGGTTCTGTTCCCAGCAACCATATGGTGGCTCACAACCGTCTGTACCTGCAGTTCCGGGGATTTGGTGTCCTCTCTTGACCTCCACCGGCTGCTGTATGCATGTGGTACATAGACATACACACAGGCACCCAGTGTACACATAAAATAAGTAAATAAGTATATAAAGGTTCACAGTCCTCTGAAGAGTCTGGGCTAAGAAGTAGGTAGGATGAAGGCAGGCTTTAGATTTTAGCTGAGAAACAGACTTGCCGTAAAATTTCCTGCCCAGTCCCCTCCCTTCAACTGAGGGTTCTAAGCATATTTTTGGTGCTGAGGACATCAAACCACAGAGTATGTAGAAATTCTGTGTCCTGAGTTGATGAAGGAATGTTCTAGAACCCAGACCTGGAGCCACTTCTTATGCCTGAGTCCAACCTGAATTCATGCTCTGCTCTGGCAGACTGCACCTGACGGCTGGAAGAATTCTGTCCGCCATAACCTGTCTCTCAACAAGTGCTTCGAGAAGGTGGAGAATAAGTCGGGAAGTTCTTCTCGCAAGGGCTGTCTGTGGGCCCTCAATCCTTCCAAGATCGACAAGATGCAGGAAGAGCTGCAGAAGTGGAAGAGGAAAGACCCTATCGCTGTGCGCAAAAGCATGGCCAAACCAGGTAAGCTGGCAGGGCTGTGCTAAAAAAGGTCAAGGGACTCCTACATAAGACAGAGCCTGCATGAGGGCCCTAGGCTGGGAGGCTGTAAAAGAGGGAGGCCTCATGATGTTTCCTTTTGGGCCTTTGCAGAAGAGCTGGACAGCCTCATTGGAGACAAAAGGGAGAAACTGGGCTCTCCGCTACTGGGCTGTCCACCCCCTGGGCTGGCAGGCCCAGGTTCCATCCGGCCCCTGGCACCATCAGCTGGTCTCTCCCAGCCTCTGCACCCAATGCACCCAGCTCCAGGCCCCATGCCTGGCAAGAACCCCTTGCAGGACCTACTGGGTGGTCACGCACCCTCCTGCTATGGGCAGACCTACCCACACCTTTCTCCCAGCCTGGCCCCTTCTGGACACCCGCAGCCATTGTTCTCACAGCCAGATGGGCATCTTGAGCTGCAGGCCCAGCCGGCCACCCCCCAGGACTCACCTCTGCCTGCCCACACACCACCCAGCCACAGTGCCAAGGTGCTGGCTGAGCCTTCCCCAGCCAGAACCGTGCATGATACTCTACTTCCTGATGGAGACCTTGGTACTGACTTGGACGCCATCAATCCCTCTCTCACCGACTTTGACTTCCAGGGTGAGCTGGGAGGAGGTGAAGGAAGGGTGGGTGGGACGGGAATGAAAAGGTGCTTTTGGCCGGGTGGCCTGGCCTCTTCATGTCTCCAGGCTGCCACCTGCTGGCTCCTGAGCTTCTGGTCACCTGAGGCAGATGAGGAGGAAGTGTTGAAGCTACCCATTCACTCCCCGACACTCAGAAATGGGCTAAACTGTTCTTCCCCCCAGCTTCCTCCTCCTGGTACCTTGAACATGCCCAAGATGATCTCATCATCAAAACTGTCTCTGACAAAGCTGGGAAAAGCTAGAAGTCCCATGGCATACTTGACTGTGAGGGACTGAGTGGCTGAACATTCCAAATGCATCTGCATTTTTTTTCAGAACTCACCCTTCACTGCAGGAGACAGACCCTCTATAAAATGTGAGACTTCAGAGTTAGCTGGGCGGTGGTGGCACATGCCTTTAGTCCCAGAATTTGGGAGACAGAGGCAGGCAGAGCTTTGAGTTTGAGGCCAGCCTGGTCTACAGAGCAAGTTCCAGGACAGCTAGGGCTACACAGAGAAAGAAAGAAAGAAAGAAAGAAAGAAAGAAAGAAAGAAAGAAAGAAAGAAAGAAAGAAAGAAAGAAAGAAAGAAAGAAAGAAAAGAAAGAAGGGAGGGACGGAGGGACGGAGGGACGGAGGGAGGGACGGAGGGACGGAG
>PVIU01022607.1:0-29734 GCA_004026605.1 Ondatra zibethicus
CTGAGATACTATGAACTACAATACAAAGCAATGACTTTACTGCATGTGGTGCTGTGTGGATGCTTTTTTTTGAGAACGCTGTTCACAAACACATATTTGAAGAACAGAATGATGCATCGGCCTCCACAACCCCTACAAACATCTCTGACAAAAGCAAAGTGCACTTGCTGCTAAGAAAATAACTGAATCTAATATAATAACAGGGTTCCTTTGTAGTTCCCAAATGCTTTCCTTCCTGTGCTAAGGAAATCTTCTCAGAGGCCCTGTCAAAGGGAGGTGTCTCTTTAGGCAATTTTCCTGGGGTGCTTATGTTTAAAACTCCTACAGAAGGAAAAGCCCTGTGCAGATATGATCCTTAAAAATGAGCAGGTTGACTGCTTTTGCCTACTGTGAACATGAGAAGTGGGATTTAGAATTCAGTCTATTATAGTTCCTTGAAAGAATTCTTTTTCTTGGCCTGAAATAAAACACACAAGAACTCATTAGGAATGGATGAATACAAAGTAGGAATGAAAAGGGATATCTCATTCTTTTCAGATTTAGTTTAAATACATTTATGTATACAAGTTTTGAGTGATATTTTTAAAATTAATCCATACACATAGTGTGTTAGTTAGGGCTTTCATTGCTGTGAAGGGACACCATGACCACAGCAATTCTTATAAATGAAAATATTTAGTTGAGGGTGTCTCACAGTTTTAGAAGTTCGGTCCCTTATGATCATGAAGGGGAGCATGGCGGTGAGCAGGCAGACACAATGCTGAAGCTGGAAGGGCTACATCTTTCAGGCTACAGGAAGTCGACTGACTGCCACACTGAGGGAAGCTTGAGAAGAAGAGACCTAAAAGTCCTCTCCCACAGTGGCACATGTCCTCCAACAAGACCACACCTACTCCAGCAAGGCCACACCTCCCAATGCTGCCACTCCTTCGGGGGTCATTTTCTTCCTAACCACCACACATGGAATGCAGTGGAAAGCCAGACTTGCAACTCTACTTTGGAAGTGGGAAAGAAGGGCAGTTACCTAGATAGTGTGTCTTCTCGTCTGGCATTTACTTTTCCTGCCTTGAAGAGTCTCTTCTCTTAGTAATTGCTGTAAATAAAAATTTAGAGACTTCTCTCCTGTTCGTATTAGGTAAAAGTTCAGAACTTAGACAGAAGAGTTTCTTGGCACATTATGAGTTATTATCTACTAAGTCTTTCAACAGGAAGCCCCCTTAACTGTCTTGTCCCTTCTAGATGTTCAGTTTTCACCCTCCTGCCCATAGTTTCCAGCCTCCCTCCATCTCAGCTAACAGTCGAATCTAGCAGTTGGCTTTAAGCAGCGCCAGTAAACAGATGACTTCAGACTTTCTATTCCAGCCCCGGCTTTCTCCAGAAGCCCAGACAGGACCAACTGAAACTTACCTGACATCTCTAATTTAGCATTTGGTAAGCGTCTCAGATGTAGAAGGCTAGAAATGAAACTTATTTCCTCTGAAAACAAAATAAGAGGAAAGAGCTTCGCCCACCCTCTTTGTACCCCAGTGCACAGCACTGAAATTTCTCTTTCTTGCTCCGTATTCTGTCTCTGTTTTAAAATATTTTCTAGATCAGAACTAGGTTTGTTGCTATCTGTCAGCAGCAAAGCCCTAGCTGTAACTACACTGGCAGAAATAAAAGGTCTTCATAACTGCTCTGACCCAGCATCCCCTCCAGTCTACCCACTTCAGCTCCCACCTGCAAGACTATCTTCTTCATGCTTCTCTGTTATGGAACACTGCCTCCCAGTCATGACCGAGAAGGGGCCTCAAGAGTCCAACCTCTCCCCAAGAGCTAGGCAGTTAATGGTTGGTAGAAGGAAGGGCACATCTGGCCATGTCCTTCTCCAGAAACTGATAGTTAACAATTGTTGATCTTTTCTTTCTGTGATAACAACCAAACTGAAGTGATGCTTGTTTCTGCAAGTAATCCCTCACCTGTGGCCCTATCAGCAACCTAACCAAAATCATTATATTCTCCAAGCTATGATTGGAGTCATTTTTTGGTCTGTCCTTGGTACCCTGTTCAGGATGAATAGATGTCTGTTTGTCCCCACTGGAAATTTCACACATGCTCAAACATAAAACCCTGGTTCTTTTTTGCTACATCTTAAATATACAAATCAAGTTCTTTCCATACCCCCGTACACTTGTTAGTCTGAATCCATGGAAGTCTCTGCAATCTTTAGATGCCTGGCTCCTTCATTTCATTCACAGGTCCACAAACGGCACCTCCTGCACTGGACTTTTATCATGCCTCCAAACTATAAGCCACTGTGTCCCCCTTAATTCTGTTTTATGGATATAGTTGGCCTCTACCTGAAGCTATATTATATAATTTTACCTACTGATTATTTATATACCTGCTAGAATGTAGATGGCTTATCTTTCTAAACTTTGTCCTCTGTAACAAGAACAATATGTAACACATAAAACATTGTATTGATAAAATGAATAAAGAAACACATGAAGAAAGAGAAGGAAATTTGTTCTGCTGGACAAGATCTTGGGGGACACCATATGACTAAAACAATAACAGTCCTTGCCCAGCTATTGTCTCATCACCTGTTTGCCTTGCTAAATTGTATGTGTGTGTATATGCACATGTGTGCATGCCTGTGTATATACATGTGTACACATGTGATTGTATTTGTATGTGTGCATGTATGCATGCAGTGTGTGAATATGTGCATGCAAGTATGTAAATGCATGCAAATGTTTGTGTACATCTTTGTGAGTTCTTGTATGGGTGTGTATGTGCATATTGGGTCTGTGTGTGTGTGTGTTCATGTGTGTATGTATGTGCACACACACACACATGCTTAGAGGAACGATTCATCCAGGAGTCCAAATCAAAAATTGCTGGTACTGCCCATGATTAAGTCTAATGACAAAGAAAGGAGACTTTCTGCTAACTTTCATGTTTCTCGGAAAACCGAGCTCAGAACTGGTTGTTCAAGCTGCTCATTTACATAGAGAAACTTGGATATACACACATCTCTTAAACGGAAAAAGTTATGTGTAAGGTTACTAGTTTTCATTTTTCAAGAATGAAACAGGAACAATCTTGAAATAAATTTTCTGGGGTAAGCAATGGGTAATGGCTATTAGCCTAACGCAGCAGGAAGTACATTGACCACCATTAGAAATGCGTACTGTCAGAATGCAATACACAGAATTTGCTTATAGATACTAGCATCTCTTTACAAAATTTAAAAGAGAGAACAAGCTTCTGAAATAGCACACAAAAAATGTGTTCTGACTGTCTGCGTTCTTTGTTCAAAAGCAGCAGAATGGAGGTTACAGAACGACACAACCGTCCTTAGAGAGAGCACGGTATTTTATGGACTAAGGGCTCTTCAATAGCCTTATCTATCTTTGTTTTCTCAGATGGGAAGGGAGTGAAACATTCAATTACTTTGTAATGTTTAAGAAATCAGACCCAGCAAAATGAAATCAGTGTGTCACCCTGAGCCCTCTTCGCATATCAGCACTGCTGTTTGCCCACCTCTCTCCCTCCCACCACTAACTTCAGCTTGACCGTTATTTATGAAGCTTAGCCCCTGGTGGAGACTGTCTCTAATAATTCTGAGAAATGAAAAATGAATACTTCTATCTGTATCATTAAAACTGTAGCAAGCCAATCCACTGTGTGTTACTCAGAATTTTTGTCCCCAATATAAAATTGTGAGTAAATAATGATCCAGAACTGTTGGAAACCAGTCAATGCTATAAGTTTATAGATTCCACACACATGCTTCTTAGTTTTCTTAGTTATGTCCAAACACACTTACCATAAGATGTCACTATCACAAATCAGGCACGCTTTCAATACACCTTATACAATGAACACCACAGCTCAGCAACGCCACACCTAGTACAATCTTAACTGTTCCCCCAAGTGATGGTGTGTCAAACTGGGAGATGCAGTTGCTGACACTTTGAAATATCGCAGGCTATCATAAACCCATATCACTAGCCTGGGAATGAAGAAATAAACAAAATTTGAAATGTAGTTTCTACTAAACACACATTGCTTTCAAACCACTGTATATTCAGAAGGTCATTTTGAGAATCCCGAATCCAAGGTTGTCTGTCTATTTATACAGATGCAGTGGACAAAAACAGAACTTCTCATAAAATATATATGCATTCATATCAAAATAGATAACTAACTTATTACCAAAATATTGCTCATGGTCAGGTGTTGAAAAACTTTGCACTCCATATTCACCAGACTTAACTTGTATGGCAGAAGCTCTCTTTCTTCCAAATATTAATAGTGGTTTCTCAACATACTTGGCAAAGGAATTCAGGTGTTCCTTGAATAGAGTCCTCAGTGGTCCTTAGGAGCTAAGCATTATTCATATTATTCCCACTGCATTGTGAAGGAGCACTGAATGGACCCTTGAGCTACATATTCATTGGCAAATATAATACAGAACTTACTTAGGTTTTAGATGTAAAGGATAGTTTCACATCAGTTCTTCACTCTGTAAGAGTGATATGATCTTGAGGAAAAATTTATTATCAGTGATTGGGAAGAAACTGAAGCCACCCCTGTAGCAGGAATTTTGATCACTCTGTGAAATTCTATAATTGTCAAAGTTTACTTTGAATCACGAGACTGAACTAGCAACTAGCTGACCAGAATTGGCCACATAGAAGCCAGCAATTTGGATAGAGAAGATGAACAGGAAGAAAAGACAGGGACTTCTGGATTTTCCTTTTGGTGTTGGAACAAGTGAAGAGACTTGTCTCTTGCTGAGTCTCTGGCCAAAAGGCAAGGTCAATTTGTTGCTTCTCAGCTTTTCTGATGTAGCAGGTTTTCACCTCCACATCTGACTTCCAAGTATTTGTTGATAAATAGAATGATGGAAATTTAGCTTAAGCCTACATATCTTGACCTTGGCATAGCCGGGGCTGAGGGACCAAAAACTCCTACGTGCTGTGTCCTTAGTGGCACAGAGTGTTGACTGTGGGGTCATAGGGCCACGGACTATAATTAAAATATCAGTAGATTCATGTGCAGCTACTAAACTGACAGAAAAACATCATTTGGTGCTCCAACACATGACATGAATACATGGACAGAAAGACATGCCAGCAGTGCAACCAGTCATTGCCTAGCCTCTGCAAGAGCCAGGACTCATGCCTGGAAATCACAGAAAGGATTTGAGCCCTCTGCTGACAATGCTGTTGCTGCAGACAAACTGAGAAGACAGCGTATTTGGTGATATCCGTGGAGAGTCCTTAAAGAGATAGTTAAATAATATTTAAAAAATCTTCCTCATGTTAAGAATCAGAACTATCACAATAGAGGGAGTTAGGACTCTGTATAGTGCTACTAGGAATATTTTGCAAATGGGAAAACATAAATTATGGGATAAACAAGTTAGCTGAAATTGGCATAATGCCAATTGTAATTTCCATCAGTTTGGTAATTCATATATCATCCTTAAAAATGTGGTTTCGAAATGCAAAAGTTTGACAGATAAAGATTTAGAAAGACTTACTACTGATAAGACGCAAACCTTAGAAAAACTTACTAATGAAAATAAGAAAAATTTGCCTGGTAAGATACTGCATTGCTGGTGGGAATGCAAGCTGGTACAACCCCTTTGGATGTCAGTGTGGCGATTTCTCAGAAAATTTGGAATCAACCTTCCTCAAGACCCAGTAATACCACTTTTGGGTATATATCCAAAGGATGCTCAATCGTGCCACAAGGACATGTGCTCAACTATGTTCATAGCAGCTTTGTCTGTCACAGCCAGAACCTGGAAACAACCTAAATGCCCCTCCACTGAAGAATGGATAAGGAAAATGTGGTATATTTACACAATGGAGTACTACAAAGCAGGAAAAAATAACGACATCTTGAATTTTGCAGGAAAATGGATGGAGCTAGAAAACATTATCTTGAGTGAGGTAACCCAGACACAGAAAGACAATTATCACATGTATTCACTCATAGATGGTTTTTAAACATAAAGCAAAGAAAACCAGCCTACAAATCACAATCCCAGAGAACATAGACAACAATGAGGACCCTAAGAGAGACATACATAGATCTAATCTACATGGGAAGTAGAAAGTAGAAAAAGACAAGATTTCCTGAGTAAATTGGGAGCATGGGGACCTTGGGGGAGGATTGAAGTGGGGAGGGGAGAGGCAGGGAGGGGAGCAGAGAAAAATGTAGAGCTCAATAAAAATTGATTTAAAAAAAGCTAACATAAACAAAAAAATACAAGCCTTTTTTCGAAAGACCTACTAATGAAAATAAGAAAAATACTCAGACACAGGCTGAGAAATTTAGAGCATAACCTACCACACCATTGCATTATGAAATTGAAGAGGAGCAACCCAAAGTTATTGGAAAACCAACCTTAATTTATCCATACAAAAATGAATACCAGATGATAGTCACCAAAAGGCTATGCAGAAGTTAATTGGGATCCTGAAGAAATGTTACATTTGAAGAGATTTAAGGAAGCAATCATTTCATATGGTAAGCATTTACCCAATGTGAAGCAGATGTTAAATTCAGGGACAACACAGAACATAATTATTCCACAGCACTGGTCAAATTTAGCTATAGCATTATTGGAAGCTAGTCCTCAGTGATAATGACAAACATAGTGGAATAAAGAAACTAGGGTAATAGAATAACAAAGTAGGGCTAGAGGTATTGACATTTTCCAATACTAACTTCTCAATGAAGGTCAATATGGTGATTGCAAAGACAGTTTAGATTTGATGATCACATGTTGTCTCTATGCCTTATAACAGCTTTGAATGCTTGGGACAGGACTGATGAATCAGGAAAGAGGACTGAGTATTTACTAAAATTATGCACATTCCCCAAAATGCCTTCACTGATTTTTAAGCAAAGATTGACTTTAGCTGCAAATAGAATGATATCGATCCAGAAGTTAGACAAATATTAATTGAATCTATGACTTTTGAAAATGCTACTTCAGAATGCAAAATTGTGATTAGGCTTTAAAGGTAAGATCAAAACCCATTAATGAATTGATCCAAAATATAGTGGATCTCACACTTACAATGATACTTGGATAGGAGCCAAGGTTTTCAAAACTGTCAAGAAAAATAAGAATGTCAGGTGTTTTAATTTGTTTTAATGTGGTAAACAAGATCATTTGAATAGGAATTGTAGGCAAACTGTTCCTAGAAAAAATATTTTTTCTGGAGATATTGCAACAGAAGACCCCAACATTCCAGAGTACGTAGAAAATGTGGCAAAGGCCAGCAATGAACTAATGAATGCAGATCAATAAGGGACAAGTAAGGTAATCCTTTGCCATTGGGAAATGTCCTCAGGGACCTCTTGCAGGTCCCATTATCAAATTTGGTTCAATCATTTCTTGTCAGCATTGGAGAAACTCATCCACAGAGCAATTAAAAGACTTAATACCTGTTGTTAAAAACCACACTGCTCTGGATATGATCAAAGACAGAAAAGCTTCAATAGGTACAACAAAAGGTTCATAAGAGACCAAAAAACAAGTATTTTGGCAAATTGCATAAATGATCAGAGACCAAAGCAAAAAATACAAATAAATGGCATTGAAATTAAGAGTTTGGTAGACAAGGATACGGATGTAACCATAATTTAATCAAAATCTTAGCATCAAGATTGGACTCTTCAGGAGGTAAATGTTCAGCTTCTGGGGATCACCTTCATCTCAGGTAAAACAAAGTGCAAGATGGATTGAGTGTACAGGGTCAGGAGTAGAGATATGAAAATAAAAACCATATGTGGTTAATACAGCCATGAATTTATGGTTATGTGAATTGTCACAGCAATGGAAAACACAGATTAACATTCCCTCAATCTCAGAAGAAGACAATAAAATAACGAATACTTCTGAGAGAAATATTAAAGGGTATTATCAAGAACAGTCACACACCAATCAGGTTGTACATAAGCAGGGCACAAAAATTGTTGTTCTTTCAAAGGTACCAACAGCCATACCTTTAAAATTTAAGAGCCATAAATAAGGTGATTCAGTCAATGAATGTTTTTACAGCCTAGAATTCCCTTGCCCGTCTTTATTAGCTAAGCAATGGTCTGTTATAGAGATTTATTTAAAAGAGTGCTTTTTTTGCTGTATCTTTACAAAAACAGGATAGAGAAAAATTTGCTTTCACAGTGCATACATATAGTAAGTCCCAGCCTGTTAAAGGGCACCATTAGAAAATTCTTCCATAAGAAATGTGAAACAGCCCCACTATGTGTCAATACTCTGTACAAAAACAGTCATTTGAACTAATTTATAAACAGTTTTCTCAATTTAAACTTTACCATTATATGGAGATTGCTTACTGACTGATTTAGATGCAGATGCCTTTAAAAAAATGTTTGATGAAGAAAAGAGGATTTTGTCATGTTGGGGATTATAAATCACTCCTGAAAAAATACAAACAGAAGGTTCTATTAATTATCCATGATTAAGATAGGTTTACATAAAATTCAACCACAGAAAGTACAAATCAGAAGAGATCAACTATGAAATCTTAATGATTTTCAAAAATTGCTGGGAAATGTTAACTAGCTATAACCCACAATTGTATTAACAATTTAAGAGCTAAGTAATTTATTTAAAACCTTACAGGGTGATAAGGACTTAAACAGTCCAAGAAAGCTGTCAGCTGAGCATAAGAGAGAATTGTCTTTAATAGAAAAGAAATTACAGGATGCACACGTGGATCATATAGATCAAGGTCTTGGTTGTATTCTGGTTATTTTACTTTCTACACATTCTCCTATAGGAATTCTTATGCAGAGAGAATAAAATATCTTATAATGGATTTTTTTGCCACACAAACAGAGGGAAAAAATTAAAGATTTATACAGAAAAAGTTTCTGAATTGATCTAAAAAGAAAATAAAGACTTTATCAATTAGCAGGAATAGACCCAGAAGAAAACGTACCTTTTACTAATGCTGGAATTGCCTCATTATGGAAAAAAATGAACGTTGACAAAGATCTTGCAATAATTTTTTGGAAAAGATTAACAATACATATCTCAAAGCAAGAGATTTCAGTTTATAAAAAGAACTAATTGGGTTCTCCCTCATATATTAAAGGCAGAACCAATTTCTGGAACCCCTACATTCTATACTGATGCAAATAAATCAAGAGAGGCAGGCTATAAGTCAGAAAAATTAAGCAAAGTGGCTTAAAGCCCTATGATTCAGTTCAAAAACAGAATTATATGCTATACTCATGGTATTATAAGATTTTTCATAACCTCTTAATATAGTTACTGACTCTCAATATACAGAAAGAGTTGTTTTACATCTTCAAACTGTTGAACTTATTCCATGTGATTCAGAATTAAATTTGTTATTTATTCAACTACAACCAGTAGTCAGAAATAGGAATCATCCCTTGTATATAACATGCATCAGATCCCACATGGGTCTACCAGGCCCCCTAGCACGAGGTAATGAAGAAATTGATCAGTTGATTGTAGGAAATGTGCTAGAATCCTCAGAATTTTAAAAGAAACATCATGTTAACAGCAAAGGTTTGATGAAATATTTTATCATTTGACAAAAGCCACAGAAATTATAAGGAAATGTCCTACTTGTTATTTGTATAATCTAACTCCATTTCCTGCAGGAAATAAATTAAAAAGTACTCAAAGAAATTAAATTTGGCAAATGGATGTGTTTCATTTTTCAGGGTGTGGGAAATTAAAAAATGTGCAACATACCTTAGATACAATTCAAGATTTCAAAGGACAACTGTTATAAGTTCTGGAAAGACTGATTCTGTAATTAAACATTTATTTGAAGTCATGGTGTACATGTGCAAATTAATAAGGCAATGTTCCAGGATATCTCTAGTAAAATGAGTCAGTATTTTTTATATTACAACATAAACATATTACAGTTATACCACATAACCCTACAGGGCAAGCAGTTATAGGAAGATCTAATCATACTTTAAAATATAAACAGAAAGGTGTGGTGATATTTTGTTTGTGTTTTAAGAAATAAAGCTTGCCTGAAGATCAGAGTGCAGACTAAGCCACTAGAGGCCAGGCAGTGGTGGTACAGATCTTTAATCCCAGGACTTGGGAGACAGAGGTAGATGGTTCTCTGTGAGTTCAAGACCACCAAGGGCTACCTGAAATTGATCCAATCTAAAAGAGAAACATAGCTCACAGAAAACTGATCCCAGCACCTGAGATCACACACCTTTAATCCTAGGGAGGTAGATTTAAAACTAGGGAGGTAGAGATTGGAATGATATGGCTGAGTAGAAAGAGAAATATAAGGTGGGAGGAGACAGGAACTCATTGCAGTTTGAGAATGCAGCCTGGAGATGCAGTCAGAGGATTTGGTAGAGATAAAAGTTTTCTCTAGTGACTGACCATTCTGCTTCTCTAATCTCTCAACTTTCACTGTCTAGTATCTGACCCCACAGGGACTGGACATCAAGCAATAAAGCTTATTATCTCAGAACTTGACCATTATTTTGATTTTCTAAAGATACCATTGCCCCTAGACTATAGGAAGTAATTTTAAGAACATGACATCTACATTCCCAAGAAATAGGGTGGGTAGTTTTTGGTCATTCAATGAGTTATGAAAGTTTGTCATCATTTAGGGGGTTGGATGCGAATTGTTACCAGTCATGATAAGGGGGGGAAACTAAGCAAGAGAGATTGGATTCAAGTATCTCTTTCAAAAGTAGATTACTGAATCTACTTTTACTAAAAAGCAACTACTAGTCTCAAATATTTTACATTAGTATAGATCTTTGCACAGCAATACAAAATTAAAGTAATTTTGTATATATGTTTCTACTCTTGTTTAAGGTATTGTACCTATGCAGCTCATTTTAAAATGTAATGTAAAGTTCTAGTCCTTGAAAGGTATTATTACAGACTGTTTAGGATAATTAAGAAATGCAGGTTAGTAACTAGTCATCTACAACAATAAAACATCTTAGCAATAAAGCTTATTATCTCAGAACTTGACCATTATTTTGATTTTCTAAAGATACCATTGCCCCTAGACTATAGGAAGTAATTTTAAGAACATGAAATCTACATTCCCAAGAAATAGGTGTTTTCAAGGTTAGACAGATATATTTTAGATAGATAGGTGGTCTTCAAATACTTCAGAGACCTATAGAATATGGCATTTAAGATGTATTAAGAACTCAAAGCTTTTCATGATACTGAGATGCGTCTGCTCCTGGAAGGACCTGTCTATTTCAAAAAAAAAAAAAAGATGCTGGGCATCAAAGAACCTCCATATGGAGTTTTCTTTTTATGTGGCAAAATTAACCATGGGCAAGAAACTAACCTTGCCTTGACTGGTGACAGTACACTGTCCAAATTGGAGAAACAAGATACAAAAGAAGGTCACTGTTAACTTTGCCAAGACAAGATAGGCCAGTTCTCCAAAGTTTGTGCTTCATGGAAAAAATCTGTTAGATATTCTAAATTTTTAGGCTGAAAATGGATGCCCCAATGTTGCAGAGAAACCTTGGGTGACTGTCCAGGCAGCCAGCTATTTCTGTCATTTCAATAGTTTTGGAAGTTACTTACTCTACACTTACTGTTTACTTAGGTAATATTATATCCTTCTCAGGTCTCTAATAGGGATAAAGAGTAGATAGCTATAGTTTTACAATTTTCCTTGTTATCAAATTCAAAAAAGAAACTTATATAGAGTTATAAAGTTTAGAGGTTAAGAAACATAAAATCTTAAGTTGTTTATATAAGAAGATTTTTTGAGGTCTAAAAAGTTATTTTTAGGATTGTAATACAAGTTATAATAGAAAGTAGTTTAGGTATAAAACTTTGGACTCACTAATAAAGGATAAATAGATGTGTATTATGTATAATACATATGGATTAGATATTGTGAATGTAATTCTTGCCTGATAGTTGTCCTTATTCTATATAGTTTTACTGCGTAAAAGGTAAAATATTTTCTTTTTATTTAGCCAATATCTGATTATTGTTCTTATTGTATATAGTTTTACTGTGTTAGAATTAAAACATTAACTTTTTATTTAGACAAAAAGGAGTAAATGTGGGAATTTTGATTGCACTATGACACGCCAACGTTGTTAAATAAAGTTTACCTTGAATCAGGGAGCAGAGATAGTGACCACATGACCAGAATTGGATAGAGAAGACAAACAGGAAAGAAGGGGCAGGGACTTGAGTTTGGGTGCTTATTTTTTTGGTTTTGGGATGAGTGAAGAGACTCACCTCTATTGCCGAGTCTCAACCAAAAAGCAAGGTCAGCTGGTTGCATCTCAGCTTCTCTGATCTAGCAGGTTTTCAGCCCCACATCTAACTTTCAAGTCTTAGTTGGACTTGAGACTTAGTTTAAACTTACATACCTTGGCCATGGCAGAGGGGCCAGTGGGACATTGACTGTGGCTTCCAACTATAAATAAAGTATCAGTAGATTCATGTGCAGCCACTAAGCCTACAGAAATACATGAATCTCCCTTGCCATTTCACACAAACAACATTCTAGTGAAGCTGCATTAAACGTGGGACGACTTTCCTGCCATAGTGAAAACCCTTCACATAGAACTTCTAAGAGGAACCCTTTATAGAAGCAACTAAATGCTAATTAAGGCAAGCTACCTGAAGCTAAAGAAATATTTTTTAAAAAAATCTTCTAGTTATTAATTAATTTGTGAAATTACTTTCTTAAGAAAGAAAACACTCTTAAATGTTCTATATAAATACTAAGCCAAAAAGTTTCTGGCAACATTTGGAGATTTGGAGGTTTGACTCAGGGTAAAAATGGAGCTTGGACATATCCTGAGGTAAGCAGTTGACTGTTTTGTTCATTCTTTCTCCTTAAGTAGGAAATTGGCTTTCTGGGTCTACACTGTTGAAAATAAGTTGCATACATGCAGCTTACTACCCAGAATTCAAGGGGAAAACTTTATAGCAAAGTGCAGTTGTTTAAAAAGAAAGATTGGTGTCCACACGCCTAAATTGTGTGAGTAAAATAGACATAGATTAGAAACTAATACATTAAAATAATGGAGAATTTGATCATTTTATGCTGAAGTGCCTCAGTGGGGGGGGGACTCACAGAGGAGGGAGAACTGAAGTGAGGCCCTAAGGATTATCATCCAAACAAATCTTCAGGTGCCTTTCTGGTTTTCATATAGGGAAGTGGAAGAGGTACCTAGAATATCAGAAATATGGATGAGACACCAAATTTATCTGTTAACAGTATCCTGGCTTTAGACAGATGGTCAACGTTCTATCTTGAATAGCAAGAGGCTAAGGAGATCTTAAACACTCACTCACTCTCTCTCTCTCTCTCTCTCTCTCTCTCTCTCTCTCTCTCTGTGTGTGTGTGTGTGTGTGTGTGTGTGTGTGTGTTTACATGCTCCAAGTTTTCATGCATCGGGTCACTTTCCAAACACACACTCTTGCTTAGCCTGTGAAAAAGCACCATACTGCCTTCCTCTTTCTGAAGCAAGGCAAAAAGATTCTCTCCATGTTGTTCTCCAGCATCATCTCTATGAACAATTAATCTAGCATGAAAAACACTGGCACTGTGTCTGGTTTTGCTTCTTGTTTGGTGGGCTTTAGAATGGAAGCTCCTTGCTCTAAGGAATAATTTTTAATTCCATGTATGCATTTACAACTCATGTAATCCAACTGCCTTTGCACAAAAGACCCAGGCTCACTGGGGATCTTTTCTATTGTTTTGGTGCAGCTGCTTCTCCAAAACAACTTGGAATGGAATCAAGTTTGCACTGATGAAACCAAAAATATATCTGTGAAACAAACACTGCTGAGTGATGATAAGAGAAGAGACTCCCATTAGTAACAATGGCTCCAGCAGTTAGAAGTGCTTGCTGCTCTTCCAGAGGACTAGAGATTTGTCCCCAGCACCCAAGTCAGGCAGCTCACAACTGCCTGTAATTCTAGCTACATGGTGTCTCACGTGGTCCTCTGGCATGAGTACACAAACCCACACACAGACACACAAACATACATATATTTCAAAATTAAATAGATATTAAAATTAAAAGGAGACACTAATCTTAAATATTGTAATTTGGTTCTCTCTTTTCCAATCCTCCTTTTTAAAACCAAGTTTTTCAAGATTTAGGTGGAAAAGAGGGCTGTCAATATGAACCCGTGGGTCAGTTAATGCAATTTCTACAAACCTGATGAGCTGAGTTTGACCCCAGGACCCAAGGAGTGGAGATTTTCAGTTGCCCTCTGAAGTCCACATGCACACACATGGCAGAAGGGCAAACACACACAATGAACAAAATGTTAACGTTTAAAACGGTTAAAAAGAGAAGGAAGGAGAAAGGATATATGTGTCTCTTTCCATCATGAGAGTCCTTGGCCTTTCTGCTGCCTCCCCAATACAAAGGCTTACTGTAAACCTAAAGGCCTCACCACTGTTTCTAGCTTGGAAGAGTGTTAAGATCAGACCTGCTGAGTCAAAATGCAGACTCTTATAGGACCCCCTGGTGACTTATAAACACAGTTTGCTGTGGCTAGAGGATCTGTCGCCAATGGGCATGCTTTTAAAAATAATAAAATGCTCAAAGAAGTAAGGTTTTTGAAAAGTAGTTGTAGGCAGAGACTGCTCGTTTGTTTCCCGGCTGCCCAGATGCAAATAATCACACAGAAACTGTACTAATTGCAACACTGTTTGGCCAATGGCTCAGTCATATTTCTAGCTAGCTTTTACATCTTGAATTAACCCATTTCTATTAATCAGTGAATCACCACGATTCTGTGGTGTACTGGTAAGTTTCTGGCTGGCGGCTGACATCCTTATCCTTCGGCAGCTACATGGAGTCTCTTTGACTCTGCCTACTCTCTCTATTTATCTCTGTTCAGATTTCCTGCCTGGCTTTACTCTGCTAAGCCATTGGCCAAAAAAGCTTCTTTAATAACCAATGGTAATGAAACATACACACAGCATACAGAGAGGAATCCCACATCAAGTAGTGGTGGAGAAAGCACAAGGCAAATTTTATCAATGGATACAGAAGGCTCTGTGATTCTGGTAAGGCATGTCAGAGATGTCATCCCCCTACACACACACACACACACACACACACACATACACACACACACACACACACACACACACACACACACACACCACTGGTGTTCAGAGGTCAGACCAGTACAACACAGGACTTTGGACTCTGACCAAAGGTGAAACAAGAATATCTTTATGGTTATCTTACCATTTTGCCTGAAGACATGCACCAAAAAGGAGAACCTAAAGCTAGCACAGCAATCTTACAAAGCTGAGGTCTGTGGTAGATCCAGTGAGATGACAGGGACTTGATTTTCTGAGTTAGTGTATTAAAAAGCAAGAAACTGATAAATTTCTTGTAGCTTTTTATTAAATTCTGAACTGTACCCTAAACTATGCATGAAGCTGGAACCCAAGGAGGCTATGTAGAACCCATTAAAGACCCGTAAGAGAGGCGAACGCAGAATCCTCTGGACTGAGAGAGTATCTTTCTGGAGCCATTCCTTTGCTGGCTATGAATTAGTGTGCGAGTGAGAGATCAGAGAGAAAGAAACGTGCACAAACCAGACATAGAGTGGAATTGCTATTAAATCTTTTTCAAAAGCCATTGTTCAAACCGTGCAGATCATCCACGGGAGTGGTTCGTAATTTACAAAGTTTGTCCTGGGGCCTAAGTTGGCTGTGATGATGTCCTGCTGAGCCACAGATTGATCCAAACTGGCAAGGCCTTCCTTTCATTCTTAATCATGACAGAGATGACATTACAAAATCTCATTTTCATAGGATTAAAGTAAATTAATAGTAACTATGTCATTTCTAAATTGAGCTTTTATAAGCTAAATTAAATGTATCATTAAAATTTTCTGAACATGGTACTGAGATGGCTCAATGAGTAAGTGTCTGCTATGCAAGCATGAGGATCTGCAGCACACATGTGAAAGAGCCAGGTGTGGCAGCATGCTTCTGGAAGCTCAGCCCTGTAGTGACAGAGACAGCTGGATCCCCAAGTCTCCCTGGGCAGCCAATGTAGACAAAATAGTGAGATTCAGGTTCAATGAGATATGCTACCTCCAAAGAAAAATGAGGATATTGGTAGCAGGAGACCTCTAACCTTCATACCTATATGTGCATCTGTGCATTGCACACATGTACACACTCACACAATGCATGTTTGTGCATGCCAATAATCCCAGAACTAGGAAGATAAAGGCATGGGGACCATAAATTCAGAAAAGGAGAGAGAGAGAGAGAGGGAGAGGAAGGAAGGGGAGGGGAAAGGAGAAGAGAGATGAGACAAGAAGAGAAGAGATTTGTTCACACCAACGTAGGTGATCATCACACAAGCTGTTGAGGGCTTGAACCAAACAGAGTGTGAAATAAGGGTGAATTCTTTTTCTTATCTTATGCTAAGATATTTGCCTTAGATGTCTTCAGACATCTTGGTTCTCAGGCTGATAGGTCCTTGAATGCACACTCTCTCACCCCTTCACTTTTGTTCTCAGGCTGCTCACAGCGGAGTTTCAACCTATTGGCATGGCTGTTTTTAAAATACCTAATACCAGGAAATTTAGATAACAAAAAAAGGTATGTGTTTCACAAAGTTCTGGTGCCTGGGGAGTCTAATATCAAAGCATCAGAAGGGGGACTGTATGGTGAGGGCCTAGGTTATGCTTTCCAGATGGTAGCCTCTCTCTGAAACCTCCCACAACAGAGCAGAAGGAAAAGGTGGGTCTGGGTGGTTCCTTTGAACTCTTTCAGAACATTGCTAACCTCTCCTTGGGACAGAGTCCTTATGACTCAGTCTCTCTACAAGGACCACACCTCCCACTACTGTAGCATCAGGGATCAAGTTCCACACAGCTTTTGGAGGGGACACATTCAGCCACAGAAGACTGGCACTTACATCATTAGCCCTCCTGAGTCAGGCTGAACTATATCACCAGCTATCCTGGGTCTACAGCAGTTGGATGAACAGCAGAGAGCAGAGTTTCTTGACTTCCTGATAGCACTAAGAATTTCCACAGTAAGTCCATTTTGATGTGACTAGATATGTACTATGAACTATTATATTTTTAAATATTAGTATACCTTACATATAATCAGTGATTGATCCTGTTTCTCTGGACAATTGATTAATGCAGGTGAATTCTATTCAATACACATAAAAGTGTTGTTGGCAGTATTTGCCACATAGACAAAATTACAGTATTTGTTACAATAAACTTAAGCTGGAAATCACAAATTCTACATAACCAAGAGAAGGGAAGTACTTAAAATTTTCTGCTCTGTTCAGACAAAGGCAACAAGTATAGTGACTTTGGTTCAAGGTTGGTCATGGGATTACACACTTAGATGATGTTGTTTAAGTCTGTTGTAGACCTGCCTCTCATGAGTTTCCCTTCAGCCTGGTCCCAGATTTTATTGAAAGTAATTATGAGAGACAGCTACACAGAACCTGTCAGCCCATAGGAATGTTGTTAACTAAGCACAGACAGTATCACAAAATGGCTCTAAAAAGGCTCCTTATCCTCATCCTTTACTTCTTTACTTTTACAAAGATGTGTGTGTGTGTGTTTGTGTGTGTGTGTGTGTGTTTGTTTGTGTGTGTGTGTGTTTGTGTGTGTGTGTGTGTGTGTGTGTGTGTGAGTGTGTTTGGAAGTTAGAAGTCAGAAGACAGCTTGGCAAAGTCAGTCCTCTCCTGCCATCTTGTAGATCCAAGGATTGAACTCAGGTTATTAAACCTGCATGCATGCATCTCTACCTGCTAAACCATCCCAGTGGCTCTTCTTTCACTTTCTATGCTATTTTTAAAATTACCTTAAACAGTATTATAATGTTATATTAGCAGTATAGAAGGTGATAGGCTCATATATATATGAACTAATTGTATATATATATATATATATACACTATTATTTATGCTTTTAGCTGAGATGCTACCAGCCTAGATGCCAATCAACAGATGAATGAAATTTTAAAAATTATGCAAATAGATGACATTTGTAGAAAAATGGATGGAACTGGAGATCATTATTTTAAGCAAAATAAACCAGCCTCAATTGCTCAAAAATGTTGAAATTATCATCAATGTCATTGACCAGGGGAGCTAAGCAGGTGATAGTAAAGGAGGCATTGTTGTTGATATGTCGTGAGTTGCCCTACTTACCATAATTCACATCAACCACAAAAATGGGAGCACCAGCAGAAGGATCAGAGATGACCTATTTTGACTCCAGTCTTCAAATGGGCTCCACTTCCTCCATTGTAGTGAGAATAGCAACAGGCTCCACAACGTACTTGCTCTCAGCATCACTCTATTCAATGTTAGCAGATCTCTTGCCCCTAAAAGATAGCCTTCTCATAGATAACAAGTTTCCCTTTCTCAGTCTTGACCATGCTGTGGAACTTCCAGGAAGTGTATCAGACTAGAACATGTTGACCACACAGTTTAGTAAATACAAGAGCCATTTATAGCAACAATGGCTACTTTGTCAGAGGTGAAGGCAACCCTGGTAACCAGGTTCCCAATACGACCCAATCCAACCAATCCAAAACCATCCGGTCTGACTTTCACCATCAGGTCACCAGGAAGAAACTGGTATGTAGATGCAAGTTTCTGTCCCACCTGGTCCCGCAGCTATTCAGTCCCAAAGAAACACACAGAGGCATATTAATTATAAGCTGTTTGGCCTGTTAGCTCAGGCTTATTATTAACTAGCTCTTACAACTTAAATTAATCCATAATTCTTATCTATATTTAGCTACATGGCTTGGTACCTTTTCTCAGTAAGGCATTCTCATCTTGCTTCCTCTGCATTTGACTTGCAACTGCATCTCTGCCTTACCTCTTCCCAGAATTCTCTTAGTCTGGTTGCCCCAACTATACTTCCTGCCTGGCTACTGGCCAACCAGCATTTTATTAAACCAATATGAGTGACAAATCTTTATAGTATATAAGAGCATTATCCCACAGCACTGGCATAGCACAAGAAGATGTAGCTGTCTCTGGAACCAGGAGAAGATGGTCCTGCCCATCCATTGTGTCTTGGTTTGTGCATTGAGATCAACCTAGCATATGGCCTCTGCATCTAGTTATCTGGTTTTACAGTGTCCATGAAATAAAACCTCAATCAGATTTAATAATGTCAACATGCTCTTTGTCCTATGTAAAGGATATTGCATCAGCCCAGGGAACATAGAATGAGATGTGAACCATATTTTGAGCCTAATAAAAATATCATTTCTTTAGGAGAAAATTTCCCTCTTATGTTGAATTTTCTCAGGACATACAGATCCTACCACAACATTGAGTCTTGCTGCTTACTGGTAATTTTTGGTTATCATCTAGTATGCCTGTTATCTCCTCAACTGGGAGTGCTCCTCTCAATTGATGATGCTCTTCATTTTATACAAATGACAAATTACTTTTTCTCACTTTTAAGACATTCATGACTAATTTATAAAATTTTATAAGATGAAAAATGAGACATGCAAAGTGTCTTCATCTAAAATACTAGGGATCTTAATTTCATAACAGTGCATGAAATTGAAACTTCTTTCTAAGAGATAAGAATATTCATTAATACTTCTCCATAGAGATGATTCTGGAACTTGCTTTTAGTAAAATCTGTTCTAGCATCATAAACTTCTATCCTTGAGGTTTGTCTTAAGTAACAAAAGCATAACTACTATTTATTTATTAGAAATATTACTGTCCATGAACAAAAGTTAGTACTTCTCATTCTAGAAAATGTTTTTAAACAAATTCAATTGTACATCATCAATACTGTCATGTATTTCTGAGTATGAGTAAGTACATTTTAATTCTTGTCTACTAAAACTGAACTTGGTTATGTAAATTTTGTATTATGATCTTTTAAAATATTATATATGTGTGCACACACATATATATATAAACTTTATTGTCCAGTTGTTTAGAGCACTTGTTGCTCTTGCAGGGACTTGGGTTTGGTTCCCAGAATCCACATGATGGCTCACAATCATCTGTAATCCCAGTTCCAGAGGATCCAGTGCCCTCTTCAGGCTTCTGCATGTACTGAGCATATAGTGTACATACATGCATGTAGGAAAACACTCATATACATGAAATAAGTAGGTCTTTATAAAAAATAAAAATAAAATTTTCCATTTAAAAATGAAAATTCACTGCTTAAACATGGAATTTTATCCATGTTTGTTTCACTGTATAAACTATGTGAGAATCCATATTTAATGCTATAAACACTGAGAAAATTGTCTTCAGGAAATTACAGCTTTACGTTAGTATGCTAGAGTTTATATGTGATGGAATGCCAATATCTGCCCTTATCTACCTGAATTATAATGTCATGTAGCATTCATTTAAATTTTAATGCACCTTATCCTACTCAAATGTGTCCATTCTGATTGGAATTGGCCATCTGTGTTTACTCATAAACATCTAAAAGGAAAATTAAAATTTTTGATTGCATTGAATATTAGCCATCTGCTGTCTCAAAAAAAAAATTAGGACTCAGCCTTGTGAATGAAGTAAGAAATAATATGGTAACCAGTGCTATTACTAAAGGAGACTACAGGGTAGTGTAGGGCCCATTTTAAATATATAGACATCTGTACCCTCATAAAAATTCACAGTGGAGAACCATGGATGAGCCAGCAGTAACAGTAAAAGATGCTGTTGACGTGTGGAACTGAGGACATGAAGGAAGGAATATGATCAGTGACATACAAAGTGATCAGGGCACGTTCCTTGTGCTTCGTGTACACATGTAAACCACTGAGATTTGGAACTGCGTCCTAGTGGGTACTGGCTTACACCTTAATCCTTCCTGACTTTGACATTAATCTGTATACCCTTCATGGTCAAGCAAATGAATTCCATTACCTGTGCTTTCCCAAACAACTCTTGATCATTTGATGATGCCAAGAAATTCATTTTTATTCTAAACTTCTGTTTTCACAACAGCTGTAGCTTAACCATCCTTCGAGTCTATGTGGTTCTGAAATTCGTATTTTGTTTTCCATAACAATTATTGAGCACTATCATTATTGAGAAATACCAGTAATCACTCCCCTCCATACCTTATCACCCTAGTATCTACCAGACATGCCCTGCAGAGCACCTCAGCACTATCTGCAACAAACTTTTCATTTTAAGTTTGTCTTTGATATTGGCAGCTCCACTTGTTATTTTTTTTAAGGTTCCAGCCAGAAAGCCATGGCTGCATTATACATATTATATCTCATTTTATATAATATGTTAACCAGCAGAGAATACATTAACACAACAGGGGTATTTGCTGTGAGACCTAGATAGGCTTGAAACTCACAATGATCTTCCTGCTTCAGTCTCCTGGGTGCTAGGATTGCAGGTGTGCATTGCCACTCTCTGTTGTAACTTCCTCAGAATGGTTAACAGAATCCTAACTCCTTTACTGCTCCTCCCTCCCTCTTCCCCTCCCTGTTCTCCTTGCGAGCTTAATCTGTTAAAGACCTAAGAGAGGGGTAGTCAAGGAAAAAAATCTCAGTAAATAATATGAACTCTAGAGAATTGTTTTCATCCTGCAAATGTTTTAGTAAATCCCAAATTGGAAACAGAAAAGCAACAGTTTCTGACCACTTGAGCATGGCCTCCATGAAGGTTAGGGTACCCGAGAGTCCAGCACTTAACTGGATGTAGATTATTATATAGAATAATTCTTCCAGCAATGCCGGGTAGAAGAGAAACGCTAGCTGAGTGCAAGGAGGAAAGGAGGGAGGGAGGGAAGGAGGGAAGCGAATGAAGGAAAGAAGGGGAGTGAAAGGGAAGGAGGGACAGAAGAGGAGCATTGGGAAAGAGTCTGGGGAAAAACAGAAAGTGAAAGAAATGCAGTCCCACTTCCTCTGCTGAAACAGTTCACCAAATCAGTCTTAACCCAAAACCTACTTATCTTTGCTCTTCCAAGAGGAAAAGACAGGATAAGTTTGGATACCAGTCAATGTGAATACCTTATCCTGTGTTTTGAGGGGTATGTAAGACCATTTACCTTTTTCTGATTTCTGGGGAAAGTAAGGAATTTGTGGGTTTCTGGCTAAGTAAGCAATGGCATGAGGTTGAGTCCTGAGACAGAGGTTGTGTTTCCGAATGATTATGCCCTTGTGTAGTGCTGCTTGCCATGTGGCGGTCCCCATGGAGGGGTGGTCCTCACCTTCCTTTAGCCTGGACGGGCCCTCGTAACTACCCCAGCGGAGAGTGCTGCAGAGGTGTGGCTGGTCACTCCCAAGGCTGTCACTTAGCTTTAACTTACTTCTGGAACCGGAATTTCTATTTGATTTGTTTGTTTATTTTTTGAGAGGAGGCCTCATTCTGTGCCCCAGGCTGGCCTTGAACTCATGGACAGCCTCTTACCTCAAGTTCCTCGGGTGCTAGGCAGGCCTGAGCCACCAGCCGTACTTCCCTTTCTTTCTTAAGATATTCATGTTCACAACTTTGGATCACTTTGTCAAAACTCTAACTGTAATAGACTTTTAAAATGATGTGGTTGGACCCCAAGGGTTCCTAAATGGCAGTGTAGGTAGATGAGGTGGCTTCAGTACAGGGATCTGATGGAAACCCTTAGTTTATTAAGGTTTTAAGTTAGCTCTAACGAGAAACCTGAATTCTTTTGAGAGTGAATTGTTAAGAGCAAGATCTACCTCTCAACTGCTCTCTGGCATCTTGTTTGACAGTGTAGTCACTGTATCTCATGTATACTGCCAACATAAGACACCCTCTACCAGGCCCTCACCAAACAAATATGACTAATGGATCCTGAACTTTCAGCTCCCAAACTAACATAAATAACCCTCTTTTCCTTATGAAGTAGCATCTCTTGGGTATTTTCATATAGTAATAAAGCATCAACTAACACTAGAATTACTGATAAGCCCAAAACTACTAGGGGATTGAAAGAGCTGTTCAAAAGCTGGACAAATCCACAGCCATTTCACTCTTTGTCAACAAGGCTCCAGACAGGTGAGTCAGAAGTCTTCCCATGACTCCAGCTCCCACCTGGGAAGGCATGGAAGGGTACAAGGTGTCCCATAACATCCTGCGCCAACTACAGACTCTTGTGATGTAAGCAAAAGAGATTCTCTCTTAAATCCATCTGTCTAGACCCATAGGCCTGTGCTCCTCATGCAGTCCTTGTAACTGGGAAAGGGGCAGCCAGCCTACACAAGTACCGTCAATTCAATAACAGTGACAATCAACAGCAGTCACAATTTCACATTTCATTCATTCACACGTGCATTTATATTTGTCAAGCACCTACATGTACCACACACGATGGCTGCCAATGGCTGCTGAGTAGTAGGCCACACAACAGCACGTAAGAAAAGACAAATGAGATGACAGTCTGTCACCTCAGTGTTCCCGAGTCACCTCTTCTTGGTATTTAGCTGTGTGTAATAGATACTGTATTGGGTCAATGGGACCTTTTTAAGGTCCTTTGAAACTTTTGGGTCAGATTGGTTTCAGGTGTCACAGCCAATAACCTTAATATTGCTGGACATAATTGACAGAGGATGCTGAGAGTTTCAGTCCATACTCCAGTGTTGTTTGGACTGAGTTAAACTTTCTTCACATACAATGCGCTTCTCCTAAGTGATAAAGCCAAGCACAGAAACAGAAGCTTTGCAAAGTCCAGTTGCGTGAACTTAACCCAAACGGAAGTACAGATGCTCTCCTCACACAGCCATACACCACCAGACAGCTATAGATTCGCACTGGGGGGATGAATCGGATCATCCCACTTAGATTATTTCAGTATTAAGGGATGTAACTTATCCGTGCTGCAGATGATCCAGCCGTGCGGTCAGGGTAATGCTAACAACTGACAAGTGATATGCCAGATTTGAGACTGTATGGGATATTTTAATTGGAAGTTTATAGGACTCTGAAAAATCTCCAAAGGATTTATCCCTATGAATGAATTTAAAACAAATTTAGAGATAATTTATTAGCTAATATGCAGGAGGCAGCTTTGTGATGGCAGGTGGCGGGTGCTAATCTGCACAATGGTCTTACTAAGCCTGGCTGCGAAAGCCAACTCCAGTTCCCCACAGGAGACTGTTTGTTCTCAACAAAGAACAATCAGGACTGTGCCTCGCTTCGTCAGAGGACATGACACGCGATCAACTTGGATGCTACTTCTGCCTAACAAACGTTTGACTCTAGCATGACAGACTATTTTTAGATCTGTTTATTTCTCCCACCATTAATTTATAATCATGTCACTGTCTTCACAGATCTGTCAGTGAACTTGGCTGACTAGAAGATTACAGGAGAAAGAGAGACATTGTTCAAGGAGAAAGGGGGACAGAGCCTGAAGGCATTGATTTTGGTAATACATGCAAGAGCAAACTTTCTCCCCCTTGGAAGCATCTTCCAAGTTGCTCATGGATGTCAAACCAGTACTGTGGAGTCACACTCCAGCTATAAAGGGGTTAGCATAGATGCAGCAAATTATTTTTAAAATATGCTGCTCGAAAGGAATGATAAGACCAATGCGTGCACATAAAGCCTAATGCATTATGTACAGTCTTCTTTAATCAATGCATTACTCATAAAATATACATCCACAAGTCCTCCTTTCTTATCAGTACAACAATCAAGCTGAGAATAAGATTATCCAGAAACTCATCTCCCTCCTGCATAATCACATTATCCTCCTTTTAAGTCATGCTCAGGTGAAAAGAAGGAATGGCTAGTTCAATATCTCATTGCATAAAGATTTGGTATTAGTCTCCTTACAATTCTGCACTTAATTTTGTCCTTTCTTTTTCCAATGATAGAAGAGAAATAACCTAAGAAGTAACATTCAAGTAAATTACACATCAATAATTTGTTTAGGCTTATCCTAAAACAATGGAGAACTTCTTTTGTGTTAGAAAGATGATACTTTGATTATCAGTAAATGGATATAATGCCAGTTCCTGATCTCTGACAGATTTGATTCTATATTACTTTTAATATTCATCTCTGCTCATCAGACAGATCATAACCACTGTTCCTGTTCAGCATCTGAATCACATTTCTTTGGCACAGATTGCCCAAAGAATTTCTTAAACTCAAACCTAAACTTTTTCTTCAGAATGAAGATTAAGACTGGACAAGGGCAGTGGGATCCCTTCTGATCTACTCTTTTTTTAATTTAGAAACATAACTCCTTAATTTCTGTGTATTTCCTGCCCTTGTGCATTTCAAGCCCCACTTAATTATCAGGTTGCATGAACTAGGGCTCATTCCTATATATGGTAGGTATATTCTACAGATTCCTTGATGCTGACAGCACCCTCGGAGTGAAAATTGTGGTTTATTATGGAAATAGGGAGACAGTGAAAGAGAAAACAGCACACTGTGACGTCCACTTCCTCCTATCCTGCCCTGAGTTGAGGTTTTATGATTGCTGGCTGCCTACCAGCTGACTCCATAGCTCTCTCCAGGGCCTGTTAAGGCATCTTTGTGTACTTTGCTAGAAGAAAATGTCATTTGAGAAGGCAAGTACCAATTTACATGAGGCAAGACTTTGTGTATCTCTTCACATTCTTTCTTCACTATGACAAGCAAGACACCACAGGCCTCATTTTCACATTCTTATTAAAAACTGTGATCCGGTTTGTTTGGAAGGCTCATTAGTGTCATTGCCTGTGATATACCACGTATCTTTATAAGAAAGACAGATTGCCTGATGCCTTAGTATGCCAACCATAATGAAACCCTAGTGCATCCCCCACAGGGCTCGGAGTTCAGGTCTTCATTTGCTTTTGTGAAAAATGAGAATGAAGATTGTAGGTATGGAAAACACAGTTAGCTCCTTGTTTCCCAGTAACATGCTTGCTCCTCGGGCACATGTGTGAGGTAAAGGGAAAGTGTGGGAAGTGGTTCTCACGCATCACAGCACCTAGAGTGCTAAGACAAGACAACAACCGTCATAGAAGGGTGTCAGCCAATCCCCGAGCAAATCTTACAAGCCTGCAAACAGGGGTGAAGCGCTCCTGCCTCGCAGCACAATGTCTAAAACATTTCCTGTAATCCCCTAGTCATCAGTTTCCCAGTTGAGAAGGACAGTTACAAGCCATCTATTTCTGTAGAAGCCCAAAAAATGTGAGCCTATTTCCACCTTGTCTGAAGGTCAGAGAGGGAGAACTTACTATTCCTTCAAGGTTATTGTCTGTTTTTACCTCAAACAAAGGCCCGCCTGGATTCAGATATAGAGAGTATACTTTTTCTACCTCAAACAAAAGTCTAAGGATCCTACCAAATTTCTACTCCCTTAGGGAGAGAACTATGGATTCCGCCCAGGGAGTGGTTTGCCTATAGAGTGTCTTGATCTAGGGTGTGAGTTACTTGTCTTGTTTCAGCAACAGAATGCGTTACTAAGAACGGCGCCCATGGCCTTCAGTAGGTGTGCTCATTTCCTTGTATCATGTTAAAGAACATTTTTTTTCATCTTATTCCTTCCTTTTGGGGTTGGAGTATTTTAAGCAAATGGAAATTAAGCATGGACAATTTTCAGTATTCCCTAGAACTCCCTCCTGGTACTATTCTATGTTTTCTGTTTATTATTTTCACTCATAGGTTTGTTCTCTTTACTATTTTTCTAATCCTCATGCCCCTACCCTAGTAAGTAGTATTTTTGTTGAAGCTGGTGTCTGACATTATTTTCCAGCTCATGTAGTGTCAAAAGTTATGAGCTAAATGTAGCATTATTCTTTCAAGTAAAAAAGTCATAGAAATAAATCTTAAACAATAAAATTATTATAATAACTAAGATTTGGGGGAAAGATTTGAGGAAATTGCTGTGGTAGATACAGATCTTTAAATGTTTTTCTTCCACCTCGAATAAATGTGCTTGTATTTCCATGTTTAGATTCTTTAATGGAGGGTGAATGGAGGGGACTGGATGAATTAGAAGACCCACTGACCTCACATCCCTAATCCCTCTAATCTGCCATCTACTGCCTGGGTTATTTGAGTCAATCATTTAAGCCCATTGTGCTACAACCTTTACCAAACACTTGAAGTGACCATTTAAAAGTAAAAACAAAAGCACGAAGACCAGAATATTTTAGAATTAATTAATTGCCCATTGGAGACATTTATATCAACCCTTTACATTTTTCTTGAATTTTTATTTTTTACTTATTTATTTTATAATTTCATGCATGAGTGATGTTTGTATAATATTTCATCCCTTCCTCTCCACACTTTAATCTAATTTCTCCAATGTCCCTCTCAAATTATTGACACATTCATCCAAACACACCACATACACACACACATACACACACACACACATACACACACATGCACACACATGTGTATAATATATAATTGTCTGGGTCAATTTAGTGTTACTCGTCTGTGTGAGTGTGTGTGTGTGTGTGTGTGTGTGTGTGTGTGTGTTTAGGGTTGACCATTTTGAATTGGATACTCTATCAGGAGGCTCATCCCTGGAGAAGACTAAGTCTCCCTCTCAGCAGCCATTAATTGCCTGTAGCTCCTCATTTAGGGGTGGGGACTTGTGAAATCCCCCTATCCCAATTGGCATGTCAACCAGTGCTGTCGCTGTGCAGGTCTTGTTTATGCAGCCCCACTGCTGAGGATTCATGGGTGCATATTTCTTGTCACATCCATAAAACACTCTCTCAAAGCAGATATTCTGGTCCTTTGGCTCTCACAATTTTTCTGTTCTTTCTACTTCAATGACCCTTGAGAGTGAGGGGTAGGGGTTGCACCGTGTGCGTCAATTGGGGTTAGGAACCCCAATGGTCTGTTGTTCTCTGAAGTTTGACCAGTGGTGAGTTTTTGTCACAGTCTCCATCTGCAATCTAGTTCACGAGTGTCGCTTCCTTTAGAAGCTAGCAGGGCACCTTCTGATCCCTTGAAATGATGTAATCATATTATAATTACAAAACTAAAAGAAATATTTTTAAAGGGAAGTAAGTTACTCTACCAAGGTTTCTTAGTATTTAAAACACATGTGAGTGTGTGTGTCTGTCTTTCTGTCTGTCATGTCATATCTCTCCTAATCATTAGAAGGCTCTGTCCAAATAAATAATCACATTTCCCGGATTCAATTAACTTATTTTACACAGTCTATGACAAGACTTATCACGATTAGATGAGATGTGAGCTTCAGAAGAAAGTAGGAAAAATTATTGGGAAAGTCACCGCACTGTCCTAGCAATTTTTCTGTAAATATAAAATTATTTCAAAATTAAAGATGTTTTTTAAAAAACATTGAAATGTAGAAATAAGTTTGAGAAATGCCAGAAATGTTTAAAGAGGGCGAATTTTGGACCAATCAAAATAATCTTTATTGGTCATAAAATTTTCAGAAGATGGTAACTTCAAGGAAAGGGGAGGGTTGGGGGGAAGGAGTGAGAAGAAAGAAAAAGCAGAAAGAGGGAGAACATAGTGAGATAGTTCTTCTTATTTCACCATCGCTAACGCTGTCATGACCAAGACGTGGTCTCAAGCTGATCTGGCTAAGGCCACATGGTTAAATGTTATATATTATTATTATTCAATTTTATTAAATTGACAAACTCAGTTTTTTTAAGCATCGGCCTTTGCAAAGAGAAGATGACTTGCTTCCTTCCTGTGAAGTTCTCAGAGGCTTATGCTCCGTTAAGGATTTACTGTACTTGGAGAACGTTTTCTTGCAGTTGCTCCTATGCAGGAGGCTGAGCTCAATATGGGCGTCCTTGAAACACCGGTGAGTTTCAGCACACACTATCCTATTTCCTGGATATTGGCTAAAATGAAGTTAGGCAGCTACAAATTTTAAAACATCTTTCCAGATCCTGCATATTTTGCACATTTCATCACCTGGGTCCTAGCAAAGTATCACCAAATCCCACCTGATGAAATCATCATCTTTTAATTACAGCTCTCTCAAAAGCTTAAGATGAGTCAAAGACCAAAGACTAGGCAAAGGCCACTCCACCTTGACAATAATCCTTTGTGTTTTATTTTCATCCTTTTTTGTTTCTCTGTCTCCTCTGCGCTCTGGGCTTTAACGAAGCTTCTTTCTGAGAGGCTGCCTGCTCTGCTACACCCAGAGTCACACACGATAGCGCCAAGGATCCCTGAGCCAACATGTCTGCTGGCCAGAAAGTCCAAGCTATGGTTTTATCCCAGCTAAAACACCTCACAGAATGAGTTAATATAGCAGGCAGGTATGAAGAGGAGAAGGGGTAGCATTCTTGTTATCTTCAATAACTGTGCCATTAGTGTTGACACTTTAAAGTTTGCTAAGCAAGGCTAAATATCTGTGAATTGAAGCATCTTTCTGTACATCTGGCAAAGCCTCAGGAAATATCCTCTGCTCATTAGCAATTTCAAATTTACAAATGAAACAAGACTTATATTTGAAAAGGATGCAGCATTTTCCCCAAGGTAAATCCAGCTGCATGAATATCTGTATTTCCTAACCATGCTAAATCGACAGTCCCAGGGGAGGCAGCTCATTAAATGATTAAATAAATCCACATTTCCACATCTGCACAAGAGCCTGGCCCAGGGGAGCCACTGTGCAAATTAAATGAGATGCTGTGAAAATGCCAAAGACACTGAAGAGTCTCTCACTTTAGCACTGCAGAGCCTCCCGCCATAAGCACTGCAGAGCCTCCCTCCATAGGCA
>PVIU01022608.1:0-29089 GCA_004026605.1 Ondatra zibethicus
TCTTGGGGAAAAAAAAATAACAACTAACACAAAATCATGTAGGAAAGAGGAGGGAACTGGATAATAGTTGCGGTAAGGGTGACTATGATCAGAACACACATATTTCAAAAATCTACTTTTTATTCCCTTTTCCAAAATCGATACATTCTTTAACATGTATAAGAAGTTCCTATCTATTAAACGCTAGCAGCTTCTCGGAGTTTAAAGTAGGATGCTAGTCTAAGTTATACACTGGTGAACAAGTATCTTTAGGATGAAAACTACTAACTGGACAAATAGCCTTATGTCTTTATGGGACAGCATTTATCTATCTTTTAGAGCATATTTTGAATATTTAAAACTATCATTATGTAAATTAATGTAGGTAGAATTCAGGAAGAGGAAAGTGGCCACTAACTCAATGTAAACCTTGTTTTCTAGCAACAAGCTGTATCGTGAAGCTAGCTGTCTCCTTGTTTTGTACGACAGTTTTCCTTCAGACCACAGACTAAACTTTATCTTAACACATTACAGACAGCGTATCAAGGAAAGGGAAAGTGGATTGACTTGGAAGGGAATAACATACACAAAATAAATGATTCGGCACTCTTGGGGAAAACATTAGTTCTTCACCTTTTAAATTTCATTGCTTCATATCAGTTCTTGTACCATATTGGAAGGACTGTAGTCACTAGTTTTCAATCATAAGGCTGCTTCTAGCTTGTGAGTTACGTGGACTTCCGGGTCACATAATTGATTCACACATGCCACAAATGTTGTAGTAAATACGTGTGCACCACCTACATCTGGGTTTGCTGTAGACTTTACTTCAAAGCACACATCTGAGAAGCATGGAGTTTAATGTGCACTCCATCCGTGATTATGGTAGTTGCTGCTATAAAGTTTAGGCTCTAGCTGAGCACTGACAGTGGTAGAAAATGCAAATTTTAGTGCTTGGAGACAAAAGATACATTTTATTACTAGGCCAGTTCTTTGCAGTGCTTTGGATAGTATTTCTGGCTCTTTGTATTGGGCTGCATTGTTAGCCCTTTGTGTAAACTAGCAATATTCTTTTTAATGAACTCATCTGTTGAAAGAAACCAGATCCAGCTCATCTTCTGACTAAGAATTTTGACTCTCGTGATTTCGTGGACAGATGGCAAAGCATTCAAAACCAGAGTCGTGAAATTTCTACCGAAGAAAAATTAGATAGTGGAAACTGGAGTCAATTCAAAAAAATACAAGTTAATATTTTAAAGAAAATGTATAGGGTCAGAGAAGAGGACTAGAGCTTTTCAAATCAGATGCAAATGTTTAAACTCACATATGAAATGTGTAAGAGCATTGCAGATGCAGAATGCTTATGCCTTCTGCATGGTGATTCCAATTAACCATGATTCATTTCTCGCTCAGGAAATTGCTCAGAAAGTTTAATATAACAATTTTTTCAGGTAAAACAACAGAGAGACTCTTTCTCCTCCTTCCTTTTACAGATAGTTCTGAAAAATAATTTCATACCCTGTTGTCCTTTCTTTCCATACATACATGTACATATAAAAAGGCATAAAAATACTTTGTGTTAATGTATACCTATCCATGTTCCTTTGCATCAAAAAGTTGAGGTGATAACAAAACCATTTACATATTTCCTACTTACACAAACCTTAATTTGAAGATTCTTTGCCAGGTGCCATCTTTGCTGGCTGTTTTCCAGACAGCGATTCCTAATTTCCTATTACAAAAATCAGAGAGAAGAGAGGAAAAGGAAAATTATGAAAATGGTCTTCTCCATGGTCTTCAGATCATGATTTCATCATGTTCTCACAGAAAAACAAGGCCAATATGAAATTTTTTATCTTTATGATGAGAAGAAAATGATATCTCCATGAAAACCTAACAGGATCTCTCCTGCCTTAATCACTGGTGGAGTCTCTTGAATGATATTGTGCTTTGGGAAAGGTGTGCTAATAACACATAACTCAAAAATCACTTTCCAATTTTAAATATTTATAAAGGACATTCATGTGTGTATGTTTAAGGTCAGATTCCAGTGTTGCTGAGACTGATCTCTGGTTCCATTCCAAATGCAACCCTCTTAGGAACTGGAACTGTGGTGAGAAATGGTCATGAATCATTTTTAAAGGTAGGTTCACTATTAATATGTCTACAAATAAATGCACAAAAAATTAAGCCAGAAACAATCAGACCTCATTACAATTTGTTGGCATATATTTAATACTATAAAACAAGAGGAAATTTAGGTAACAGAGATATTCCCCACATTATTTAATTAAACACAATGATCTAAGTTGAGACATCATTTACTGGAGAGACATTAAAGAAAATATTAATGTTACTGAAGAACTAGTAAGACCCATTATGCTAAAATTGGTTTCAGAAATAAATTCAGGGCTACCAGATTAAGAGAAATAGACTTAAAATCATATAGCAGAGTGTCATAAGACTCTAGGACAACCAGGAATTATAGAGGTCTGCTCTTTTTATTATACTTAAGGTGGTTGCTGCTGCTGATTTTCACACAGGGTGTACCAAGTTATGTCTGACTTAGGCCTTCATTATTCGTGTTTGAGGTAAGGAAGGAAATGATGTTAATTATTATGCAAACTTGTTTCATTTTAGGAAAAGTAGGTTTCAAATCAATGATTTTATTGTTTAGAAAATATAAGAGTATACTAAATAGCTCAAGGAATAGTAGCAGATCACTATTAAAATATAGTTTTCAAAACTCCAAAGCATCTTTAGCATGGCTTCATAGACTCGTGGGTTGAAAACAAAGAACAAATTTTTCAAACCCTTTACTCGGTATTGCAATCATTACCCTGGAATTGCCTAAACATGTATATTGAGGAACACTGAGAGATGAACATTATTTAGGAAATAATGAAGAATTTTTCAAACAATGTCTACCTTTATTATAGAATTCAGTCCTTAACTCAGTGATCATTGAGGGTTATGTAACAGGTGGACTAATGTCCCAATGAGAACACCTGCATGAGAACTTTGGCTTTCTTGGCAGCTCAAATACATAACTTTTCTGATGTCAAAAGGCTTGCATGAAGTATCTAGTAGATCTCAATTTAGTATGGTTTACTTAAATTGGCTAGTGTTTTTAACTCTGTTGACATATACTTTCATTTTTAGACACGTTTAAAGCTAAACAGTCTTTTGAAAGGAAACAGTGCTTTTCTTTAAAATTATAAAATTATATCCTAATTTTTTTACATTTTGAGCATTTCTGTGAGCTTTTAGCAATCTTTTCATTGGCAAAATTATAAACATATTCTTGTATGTTTTCCTAGAAGAGTTTGTAGTGTTTAATTTGGGTATTTGTTTCCTCTAAATTTTTTTGTTGTTCATGGAATAGGTACTAGGTGTTTTTTTCTTTTGTTGTTGCTTTGCTTTGTTTTTGTAATTTTTCCCCATGCTGATTAACAGTGACTTGGGTATCATTCATGGAAAGCTATATTCCTTCCAATTGAAACATTGCTTTTGTATAAAAGTTACTGCTTTTGTATGCAGTCAGATATGAAAAGTCACAATTCCTATGTGTACAACCAATAAAATTCTGAGATAACTAAATGGTGTAGGAGTATCCTCAGGGATGATTTGGGAGTCCCCTCTGTGTGCTGTGATTACCATTAATGAATAAAGAAAACTGCCTTGACCTTTTGGTAGGACAGCCCTTAGGTGGGCGGAGTAGATAGAACGGAATGCTGTGAGAGAGAAGGCAGTGGGGCAGACGCCATGCTTCTCCAGCACAAGATGGACACTGGTTAGACTCATGCCGGTAAGCTACAACTCAAGTGGTGATACACATTAATGGAGATGGGCTAAAATAATATGTGAGAATTAGCCAATAAGGGGCTGGAGATAATGGGCCAGGCAGTATTTCAATGAATACAGTTTCCGTGTAATTATTTCGGGTACGCACCGGGAGCCGGGTGGGATAGAACAAGGGGCCCGGCGCCGGTAACGCAGCCCGAGCCCCTTATTACTACAACTAAACATACACCATGTTTAGTAAATCCATTGACAAGCTGATGTCATAGGCTTCTGCACTGAGTGCAGGAGAGACATTGGAAGGTTTAGAAATTCTGCACTTAGCAGGAAATGAAGCCCAGGTTCAGATGCCCCATCATGGCTAACATTATCAGAAGCGCTTTAAATTGTAATTGGAAATTTTCTAGAGATCAGTATGCACTAGCTTGGGTCATCAAGCCTGAAAAAACCCTGTGGGAGGCCACATGTGTGTGAATTTTACCATTAGGTTACACACCGGGTTCTAACTGGAAGTTAGGAGAAAAATCTTCACACAGATCCGAGATCAGATGAAGAAAGTGGGATGGCTGGGCTACCCTAAGTGCTTTTGTACCATTCCAGGAGACAGGGTAAGAACAGAAAGCCTAACTCTGCCCCTGTAAAGGAATTAGCTAGCTTCAGGTTGCTCTACATTTGATATGGGAGCAAACTAAGTTTCACTCATGACATCATCAAGTTATGATGTAATTCTCATCTTCTTTAAAATACCCCACAACATCAGTGAGGCACAGATATAACAACATTTAGAAATTGACAATTTGTAAATTTTACAACCTGGTTGAAAAATATCTAAAAGAAATCCACTGCAAATAGGACAATTACAAACAAGATCCGTAGATCTCTATATCACCGTTAAATAGATAAAGCTGTTTAATTGGTGGCAATATAAATATTAAGTGGCCCTTGAGACACCAATTCACCATATTATCTTTCATGTATCAAATAATGTACATCATTGAAGAAAGCATCACAAGGTATATATTAAGGCAAAACAAACAATAAATACTTTGTAATAAAAATTAATAAAAGGGAAAACAACTCATGACTTAAAAGAGAAAAAAGCACCAAAATAAGAATTGGTTATGGCTGGAGTTAGAGGATTTATGAAGTCATAAAATAAATTGTAAGTGACATACCAAGGTTTTATGGTGAAGGTAGTCATTACATAGGAACATATTAAGAATATGAGCATAAGGGCAAAAGGGATATGAGAAAATCAAGATAAAATAGTAGAATAAAAATTACTCTGACTAATTAGAATAAGTTTTCATGAGCCCATATAGAAACAGGATATAGTCAAAGAAAAACATCAGAGATTTGGAGGATAATTCAGCAAATACATCAAGAGATGAAGAGGAGGTCTGGCAAATGTATCTAATAGATCACTCAGCTAGCATGCTCTAATCTATGCATATATTCCTAGTACCACAAACTGAATTTATTAATCAGTTAATGGCTAATAAAAATACAACATAGATACATTTTGAAATGATTTTTTTGCATGGTAGATTATATAACTCTAATCATCTACTGCTGGCAGAAATCCAGTTTTGCCAGCATGATTTGTTGAATAAGCTATCTCTATTTCAAAGTATGCTTTTACATCCTTTGTCAAAATCATACATAGAAGTAATATATGCAAACTGAGCTGAGCTGGCTGTATTTAATAACATATATGAATATAATAACAACAAAGTAAAAGACCACACACATTTGAAAGAAATCAAGGAGACCCAAGTATATAGAAGAATTTGGGGAAGGAAAGTGAAGAGGGATATGTTGTAACTACATTTTAATCTTAAAAACATAAATGAAATTTAAAATGAATTAAGTGTACATAGATAGCTTGACTGTTTTATTTTCATGTCTTCTATTCCATTCCTACGGTCCACCGGTTTATTTTTATGTCAGTACTATGGCGTCATTATCACTATATCTCTAACATAACTTGAGGTTGGATATTGTAATACCTGCCGCATTAGTTTTACTCATTAGGACTGCTTGTGATATTTGTGGTTTTTTGTTGTTCCATATGTTATGTAAATTCCTAAATGACTATTTGAGGCATTATTTTGAATAGAATTTTTTAAATATAATTTTGTTCTTTGTGACTATACTCTTCCAGTAGATGAAGGGTACAGTTTTCTTTCCGAGATTATTTTGTATCCTGCTACTTTGTTGTAAGTGTCTAAGTTCAAGAGTTGTCTAGGAGAAACTATAAAGTTTGAAACAACTGAAACTTTAAAAGAAAACGCAAAGAATGTCCTTCAAAATAAAATCAAAGATGTGATCCTTGATGGGGATGGGGAAGATGTGAAAAGAGTTGGGGACTATGATCAAAATATATTTTCCAAGAAAGATCTTATAAAGAGATATGAGGGTAAGCAAGAACTTTTTAAAAATAGAACAGTAACTGCACAAGTACGTACACCAAGTATCAACAGATGGAACTACATGAAAATAAAATATTTTTGTACAGCCAAGGAAACAATCAGTAGAGTTAGCACAGCCCACATAGTGGAGAATATCTTTTCCAGCTACACTTCAGACAAGGAGCTAATATCCACTAATTACAAAGACATTTAGAAATTAAATACCAAGAGAATAAAACTGACAATCAATAAATGAACACATGAACTGAGGACAGAGTTTTTTTTAAAAATATAGCCAATAATTATGCTTAAAAAATTTTAAGTTTTCTATCCAGAGGGGAAATGAAATCAAAGCAACTTCAATTTTTTGATTATTTCTTTTATATTTTATATTGTGAAATAATTATACCACTCCCACTTACTACCCTCCCTGCAAACACTTCCATAGACCCCCCTCTTCTCTCTCAATTTCATCACTTCTTTTTCATTAGTTGTTGTTATATGAATGTGTGTGTGTGTGTGTATACATACCTGTTCCTAAATATAAGCTGCTCAGTTTGTATGTTACTTTTGTGTGTGATTTCAGTTATGTCCATTTGGTATTGGATAACTAAATGATGTAATTTACTGAGGAAGACTGTTTCTCTGGTTCTTAGGGATACAAGCTCATCAACAAATTTGACAAACAATATATGAGAGAATGTGAATAGAATTTGTACTCCTATTATTGGTTGAGTTGCCAATTACTATAGCCAGGGTGGAAATCAGTTTAGCGTCTTCTCCCCAAAATAAATTAATGACTGCCATATGACCACTCATTTTACTCCTGGGCATAAACCCAGAAGACTCCATAACCTACCATAGAGATATTATTAACCCCCCCATGTTTATTGCTGAGCTATTTATCATAATAAGTAATTAGTTTTAACCTAGTTGTCCATCTAAATAAGGAATTTGAAAATTACTGGAAAATTGATGAACTTGAAATGTATAATATTAAACAAGGTCACATAATCTCTTAAAATAAATTTTCAATGTTATATGTTAAGTTTAGTTAATAATATATGTACATATGCAATAATGTATATGTGGGTACAGTATAAGATGAAGAATAAAGAAGAAAGGCTATATATAAGGCAATGAGGAAGCACTGAATTCAGGTAAGGGATAAGTGTTATGAAAGAGAGCATATATCTGATCTATTTTCTAGTTCTAACTATGTTGTGAATGTGTTTCTTTGGTGTGAGGATAAGTGCTTATAATATATTTGCTAGTGAAGGTAAAACGTTTCCTGTGAATCTCCATAGCATTCATTCTGAATATATACTCTAATTGTAAAGGAGTTTGTGGAGTTCTATATACTTTGGCTCTGATTTGTTTTGATTCATGATTTCCTTATCTTTCCACATGTTTTTTAATATAAAGTTAATAAAATTAAGAAGAGACATTTCCTGTAAAAGGCAATAGGATGTGGTTATTTTAAGAACAGCAATAGAAGCTATTTAACCTTGGGTCCAAAACACTTCTATAGCCAAAGAATATCGGAGCATAATTAATGTGTTAGAAGACAATTAACAATATCCATTCTCGAATTTTTCAACCACTAGAGTACTGTTAAATTGAAGTTGAATTATACACGCTTCAAAAAGATGCTGACTACTTAGATAGGACTTTGAAAGTCTCATCATTAATTGAAATAATTGTGAATTTCTATTGTTTGATGAGAACTTAACACTAGATGTTCATATTTGTTGCATTAAAATGTTTTATTTGGGCTGAAGAGATGGCTCAGCAGTTAAGAGCACTGGCTGCTCTTGTCCCGAGTTCAATTCCCAGCAACCATATGGTGACTCACAACCATCCTTAGTGAGATCTGGTGTCTTCTTCTGGCTTGCAGACATATAAGCAGGGAGAATACTGCATAATAAATAAATAAATAAATCTTTAAAATAAAATGTTCTATTTGTCACTATCTTTCTACATCCCATTTTATATGTGATAACTACTTTTTAATGAGATATTAATGATAAACTGATTTTATGAAATTTTTCATAATTTCATTTTTTAGGTATATAAAACTATAGTTTTACAGCTCTGTGATATAAATTTTACTTAGAAAAGAGCAACCATTATTTACTGAGTATATACTAAGCAATAATAAAATAATATAAAGATTTAACATGTGAAATATGTGAATATATGTTTGTATACATATATATGCTATCACATCTCTCAAAGCATTAGGCAGTTATTTTATTTCGCTAGTGAAGAAAAAGGAAATATATAATTTTGCCTCTCCATTACACATGTAGTGGAGTTGAATAATCAGATAAGGAAACCACAATTTGCCCCATAAAAATAGTTCGTTCTGAATTTTTAATTTGCTATTTTTCTTGAGTTATCAAACAACTCTCACTTTTATTTTAACTCCATTTGTTTTGTCTTTTATTTTGACTAAATTCTTTGCATCTTTAAAAACTGTAAGGTGCATATTATCTTTTTAAGATTCAGCCTGATAAAATTAACAAAAAGAAAAATATTTTTTAAATAATAAGGAACTTAAAGAATAAATATAAAAGCCTTACCAAAGTTAAAATTAGAAACCCTATGTAATAAGGAGTAACTCAATTTCACTGGGAACTAGAAGCCAAAAAATTTAGTTTACATAGAACAGATATTCTTTTAGTATCTACATTAATCAATGTGTCTGGAAAATAATATCTTTAAATTTGAATAATGTATAAACATTTTACTGACTCAGTCTAGAATATACATCTAATCAATCAATCAATCAATCAATAATTTGATTTTCACCAGTAGTTTAAACATCATAAAATAAAATAAATTGTAGACTAGTGAAGAAAGGCAACAGTACCACATTTCCAGTGATAATATAAGTTCTCACTCTGTAAAGAAAGCAATATGAAAGTATTCCCTTCTGGACAGTATAACATTTCTTTTACCTCAGCACTCAGGAAAAAAAGGCAGAACACCCTGAGTTCAAGGCTACCTTGGGTTATAGAGGGAGACACTGTTTTCAGAGAGAATAAATAGCATGAAGAAAGGAAAAAAATAATATATTTTAACCCTATTATGAAACTTTTACATACATTTAAAGTCACATGCTAATGACCATGTTCGATATTGTTGATTGATTTATTCAATTTTCTCCCAAATTATTTCTAGCATGTATAACTGGTATCCTTTAAAAATTTTGATTAAGGTTGATTTCTAATAATTATAGTTTAATGCATTCTCGTGGGTTTTGTTCTGTCACTGAAATATCCACACATAAGAGCATTTAACAAGAAATTCATTTTCTGGTATTGAGAATGAGGCATCAGCCGTGCTCTGATTTTCATAACAGACATTTCCTAATTCTGAATTCTGGATTGCGATGGTGGCAGTTGTTACAGGGAAGCAGTCCTGGTTTCCATCTCAAGGTGGCTTAGATGGCTTCTTAATATAAAATAGATGTCCTCCAGCCTTCTCAATGATTCTGATATCTGTCTGTCTGTCTCTCTATGTGTCCATCTCTTTATGGTTCCTTTCTGACACACACACACACGTGCCCACAATCACACACATGCACACTTTTGTTTAATTCATTTATTTGTAACCAACTTGTTACATGTTTGGTTTCATATGGTTAAGAACAATGGCTAAGGCAGTATTTGAGATATTAAACATTTAAAAATGGAATCAGGATTTTAGTTTTAGGTTTCCAATTTTAGTTAGGCAGGCAATGTGAATCCAGTTTCAGTATAGAACCTTTCAAGCCAATATATTTCATATTGAATGAGTGGCTACATAATTAACCATTGTCTCAAGGAATTAAGTGTTATCAAAGTATGATTTGCTAGGACTGTCACACAAAAAAATGCCAGTTTAAATTAGGATCATGAAAATTATTCTAATGAGATTTGATTGTCAGAAATTAATAAGCAGTATTTTAAGATGTCCCATCACAGACTTATAAAAAATCAAGGCAGAAAACCCGAAGGCTGACACAGCTAAAAAAAAAGTAATTTCAATTTTGTTATTTAAAATATTATAACGTAGGTATCACATACTGCTTCACAAAACCTTTGTTTGTTGATTTTTGTGTAGCAGATATGCAATTAGAAGAGAACAATCAACCAAAATCCTGACTGTTGACATTTGGAAGAAAAGATATCCCCTAGCACCAAAATTCTCCAACTCCCCATAAGCTCTGATTAGCAATAGAAACTTTACCTTATAGAAGAATGCTATTTTCTCTAATGCTAGAAGTCTGTGACCTCTATCAATTTACAAATAAAATTAAAATTAGAATCATTGATAAACTAAATAAGAAACAGTTTATTAAAACTGTAGTGTTTGGCCGGGCAGTAGTGGTGCATGCCTTTCATCCCAACTCTCGGGATGCAGAGGCAGGTGAAACTCTTGTGAGTTCGAGACCAATCTGGTCTACAAGAGCTAGTTAAGGGACAGGCTCCAAAGCTACAGAGAACTCCTTTCTTGGGAAAAAACAAACAGAAAAGAGAAACAAACCAAAAAAGATGTAGTGCTTTGAAATGAAAAGAGAGCTCAGTGGTTAAGATCACATACTGTTCTTGTAGAGGATCTGAGATGGATTCCCTGTACCCAAAGTCGCAGCTGCAACAACACTTATAATTCTAGCTACAGAAAATCAAATGCCCTCTTCTGGTCTTTCCAGGTACCACACTCCCACCCACATCCTATCAGGGAAAAACATGCATATTGTTTTTAGAATAATATTTTGAGAAGTATTTTAGCTAAAAGTTTTAACATATTTGAAAATGATGGTGAAGACACTCAGAAGGAAAAATAATATTTTGAAAAACTGAAATTATTAATGCAACAACATATTATATTGATTATCTGAGAGTGGGTATAAATAAAATATTTATTTACTGAATCACAGACTCAACATAGGCTATGAGAAAGACTACTTGAACATTATAAATCATATTATAATACAGGTTAAATAATGTCAATCATAGAAAACTTGGGCATAGGAGTACATAAAAAGTATATTTATCATATAGATATTTAGATATAGCATATTAAAATTAATGTATAAAATTAGACACTGTGTTTAGAGTAAAATAGTAATAATTTCTCAAATTGTGTAGAAGATATGAATATGGGTTTTTTTGCTGTGGAAATGAGCCTATAAACTTGAATGGAGAATGTGGACATAACAGTCAGATGTGAGTCAAGAAAATCTACTGACTTACCATGATATTAACTGAATCCATGACTTTTACCCACTTGTTTCTAAGAACATGTCATATTCAGCTGCTGAGGCCTTTCAGTGGTCAAGAGACAGCGTATATATTTGAGGAAAGATCTGGCTGCAGTCATTTTATAATTATAGCTGTAAACATGTTTCCAAACATTCCCAAGTAGATAGGAGTTCATGTGCAGTAACATAGTCTAGGAGAGAATTCAGGGCTAATTAACATCCAGGTGCTCCCTAATGCTAAGCATTGAGCCCACAACTGCAATTAGTCGGGTGATCAAAGTGGACACTTGAAGACACTCAACACTTCATAACACAACTCAATCTGTCCAATAGCTGACCTAGAATTTGTACTGATATACTTGTCAAATAGTGGCATCCTTTTCCTAGTACATTGATACGTGAAATAACAATAATGGTAACAAAAAGTAAACGTCTTTTAATAATATTTGAATAAAATCCCAAACAATCATTGTAAAGTTAAGATGATATTACTACACAAACATTGGGAAATCTGTAGGACTGTTGATCTACAGACATATCAGATTAACTATATTTTCATTCTTTATTGAAAACTTCCAAGTTTTATGGCCTGTTGGATGATTGTTTTAAGATTAATAAAGGGAAAAAGAGATATATATGTTGTTAGCAAATTCAACCAACACTTTCCTTATTTAATAGTTTTGCTATGCCAATAGTTCTGATTTTTCTTATTACAAAAACAAAATCTGGAATTACAATTTGCTTTCATATGTGTCAGTAGATATTTTTGTTGATACATCATAATTTATAGATTTCATCAGTTATTCTTTCTAAAAAAACCATCAAATTTACCTATGGTTCTGTATTATATTTTTCTCTAATTGTGACTAAAATGTTTTTCATGAAGAAAGTAAGCGGGAATTTTCAGGAAATGATCTGAAACTTTTGTCTGTTTTCTATAAATAGCAGATAATAATCCAAGGTTTTGGTAACATTTGATGATTTTTTTCAATTTTGGTTTTGATTTTTGGTTTTATGAGACAGGGCTTCTCTGTGTTTCCTGGTTTTCCTTGAAATCACAGAGATTCCGTGCCTCTGTATCCTGAGTGCTGAGATTAAAGATTTGTGCCAACGTCACCTGGCTGGCCCATTTAGTAATTTTTATTGAAGTATTGAACAGACAGAAACTTTACATGTAGGTTTAGAGGAACTTTGAAAAAGATACAAGAAAATAATTGGATAGTGCTTTCAGAATGTACACTGATTACTTTTCACCTGTTGTCTGAAAGCTTCTGCAGTTAACCATTCACAAGTCAATGGAAATATAGATTACATTGTCGCCAAACACATCTTTCCTGAGACAGCTCAAGGATGCCTATAGGACTTTATGAGTGAGGCGTCTGTGGTGGGGAATTGGAAGCTGTGCGTATTCTAAGATATTTAATGTGTCAAGTACTCTAAACAGAATACTTACAATTCTGGAGATCAATATTTCATATCTAAAAACGCATATTCAAAGACCAGTTGGCTACTAAATCCACTAACTCATTAATGGGATCCAATACATTCTTTGGTGAACATAATAAATACCAAACTGAATTGTTTTAAATTAAATATAAATGATAGGATTTAAAATAGTCAATAATATTTTAATAAAAGTCGTCAATGTGATTTCTGTGTTGTAAAAGACAATAAAATCACTTTTGAGAAGTAAGTATGAATTTTGATATATCTACATATGTCTTTGTGTTTTGTTAAAGTTGTTGAATATCTTGCCTTGATGCAGAGGGTAAAAGAAAGGGCTACAGGGGTGATTATTCTGACTGCCAGTTAAAGAAAATTGATTAAAAGTTGATAAATACATCACAGAAGTATACAACTTAGTATAATACAGCATACTATAGTATTTCATTCTTTGTTGCTAAAGAAGCTGAGTCACATTAGTAGCAACATATGAGAACTAAAGAATTCTACTGAGCACATGCTGCATTCCCACAATATAGGAGAACTAAGAGTTCTACTGAGCATGTGTACTGCATTCCCACAATATAGGATAACTAAAGAATTCTACTGAGCACATGTACTGCATTCCCACAATATAGGAGAACTAAAGAGTTCTACTGAGCATGTGTACTGTATTCCCATAATGTAGGAGAAGAGTTCTACTGAGCACATGACTGTATTCCCGCAATAGATGAGAACTAAAGAGTTCCACTGAGAAAATGTGCTGTATCCCCACAATTCATAAGCAATCCTATCAATGCTTTGCCCCTGCTGGGAGTTCACCAGGACATGTATGTGTTACATTCTTCTGGTCTTCATGATCTCCCTCCACATGTAGGGCACATATATTGATACAGTAACTCATTTATACACATGAAATAAAATAAACATTTAAAAATAAATTTTCCATTATTTAATAAGTATTTATTAGAAGTTAAGTATAAATAATTCATGTGTTTTTAATAACCAACATTTAAGAGCTTTGGTTTTGTTTGTTTGCCAGTAGTTGAGAGTATAAGAATGATTTTAATTTGTCATGAGTTTACTATTCCCCTTAATTTATACCTTCATGCTTGTGTTTTTATTGATTTTTTTTGAGTTTTTGTTTGTTTGCATGTTTGTTTGTTTTTCCTGTATTCTCTCCTCTAATAGGGTAAAAGTGTATTATGTTCTGAACATTTTATGTAATTTGTCAATTGACTCTGGTCTTTCTCCATGGCTGTAGTCATAGTAGCCTGTTTTCCATGCATGCACTACAGCAAATAAGAATATTAGTAAGTAGCATAAAATAATTTACCAGGAGCAGGCCATTTCCCCACATGTGAATCATTTCTTATGCCAGACATTATGCTGTGTGACTTAATATTGCTGTCCATTTATTAATACTATCATGAATTCAATAACACTATTGGGAACTTTATTCTGTTATACTAACACAATACCAATACTATTGAGAAATTCAATTTCAATGGGTAATTTTGAATTACTTTCTTTGACGTATTTTCCTGAAACTACTAAGAGTATGTATAAACTAGTGAAAAAATAAAGTGCAGACATAAAACTAAATAACATTTTCATCAAATCTTCATTTTGTCTAATCTTCCATGAATATTACAATATTTTTAATTAGGAAATAGTAATTCAATATAAAGACATGTAGATTTATTGTTTTCTTATTTCCTCAGAGGTTTGGATAAAAATGAGCTTGGGAAGTGAATAATACAATATAATACTATATATTTTAAACTTATTTTATGATATAACATTAAATATTGACATTTGTGACCTTTTACACTTAATATTTTTATTTCAGTCTCAATCCATATAGTTGTACTCCCCTAGAGAAGCTAAGAAACAAGGTGAACCCTAAGAGAAACATAAACAGATCACCTTGGAAAGGGGAAACAGACAAAATCTCCTGACAAAATTGGGAGCATGGAGGTAGGGGGAGAAGGGAAGGCAGAAGGGGAGGAGAGAAAGAGAAGAGGAGAGGGCAAGAGAACTTGAGGGACTGGGATAGATGAGATGGGGGAAGGACAGAGACAGAGAACAAGGAAAGAGATAGTTTGATTGAGGGAGCCATTATGGTGCTAGCAAGAAGCCTAGTACTAGAGAAATTCCCAGTTTACCTGACCTAATGGGAGCTCACCAACCCAGGCTGGACAGTCAAGGAACCAGCATTGGACCAAGCTAGACCCTCTGAATGTGCCTGACAGTTTATGGCTGGAACAGACTTCAGGGTGATCATCAGTGGCAACAGGATTTCTCCTTGCTGTTGTACTGAGTTTTTGGAACCGATTCTCTTTGGATGGATACCTTACTCAGCCTAGATATAGTGGGGAGGGCCTTGTCCTTCCTTGTAGCAATGTGCCTTGCCCTCTCTGGGGAGTGGGGAGTGGGGTGGGGGAAAAGTGGGGAGAATGAGATGAGAGGAGTAAGTGGTAACTGGGATTGGTACGTAACATGAAAAAAAAGATAGTTTCCTTTTAAAAAATAAAATAAATAATAAAAAAAAAGATGGTTTTATATCAGTCTCAATTCATATATTTATATATTTTATATATTATAGTTAATAAAATATACTGCAGTATTTGTACAAATAAAAAGATTTTAATTAAATACATTTATTTGTATATTAATTTATATATATATAGTGTCATGTTCTAAGTTATACATTCAAATATACAAATATCTCCATTTTTAAATTAGTCTCACATATTTTACTCATCTATAGGGGATCTGGGAAACACACACACACACACACACACACACACACATATATATATATATATATATATATATATATATATCAAGTATTACACTATAATCTTGCTGAGAAACATTTAATCTTTTTTGATATATGCACATATTCTTCTAGAATATGTCATCATGACTGAAATTTCTAAATCTTGAATTATACTATGCTATAAATTTTCAAATTTGTTCATAAAATCATAAAATGTGGTTTATAATGATTATGGAGGCTAAATCTACTAATACTCATCTTTCTCCATACTAAATATGTAAATATAGTTCTTATATATTTATAACTTTCTGAATTTTAATTTTTAGTATGAAATAGCTTTCTTGCATTTGAGATAAGTTCATCATCCTTTTAAAAGTCAATATAACTGAGAAAAATCAGTGCATTATCTATATATTCATTATGAACCCAGGCAAGGATAAGCAGACAGTAAATTTAGGATAATCTACAAGTTACCTAGAGTCAATATGTATGCACAGTTATATAATATTCATTTTCAAAGGACCATTTATTTAACATTTCATTCTTATCTACTCCTAACATTGGCAAGACTATTGCAATAGCAAAGCCACAGATCTTTACAATCTACCCTTTTTTTTTTAATTTTGATTTTTTTTTTTTGTAGCTTGGATGTCCTAGAACTCACTCTGTAGATCAGGCTGGTTTCAAACTCACAGAAGTATGTCTCTGCTTCCCAAGTTCCGGATTTAAAATTGTGAGCCACCACCTCCCAGCTACACTCTGTAACTAGATGTACATTAGATTTGTCATGTAGGAACAGTCATCGTTCCAGTAGATACCTGGTCATGGAAAATGCCATTGATATCAATGTTACATGATCTTCTCAGACTCTCTGTGCCAGAAACACACAGAGACACTTCATTAAGCTGAATTTTGTTAGACTGGAACTTCCATTAACAACGTGGAACAGACCACTCTACTGAGACCCAAAGTAGCCCTGTGAATTCTGGCAAAAAAGTTGAAAATAAAACTATGAATAATGCTGTAATGAATAAAAAGAAAAGGAAATTTTTATATTCAAACTTTAGAAGTTTGTTCATTTGAAACAATATATTTTCTAACTTTCTACAAAATTATCATAAACGTTGTGGTCTTTGTTGATGATGCTCTGTCAATTAAATTATTGAAGGACATTTCTTGAACTCTAACAGTAACATAAGTTCATCAAAACTGCTTGTGGGTTTCATCTACATTGTCAATATACATATATATATCTCCCCATGAAGGGCAGGTTAACTGATCACATCCTCTCAGTATTCTTCCTGTTTAGATTCTGGCATATTGTCTCTTAAAATATTATTATTTGGTGTATTTTGTCCTATCTAACAATTGTCCATATTTTCTTTGTTAGTTGGTATCCTCTGTAAACCTTTTATAATATTATTTTCAAACTATTTAATACCTTTGTAGTAGTTGCTTTAGTAATATGATTGTGCATATCTGTGTATTCTGGCCATGGCTTTTCTCTTAAGATCTGACACCTGGGACTCTACCTTAAAACAAAAAGTAGAAACTACAAGCAGATTTTCTTTCTACCTTGAAGACTCTTGAGCATGACAGGCTAAATTTTGCTACTTCCTTCTTCTTCAGTTGGGAACACAAGTAGGGCATGATGTTTCCTTTGGCCTACAATTCTTTTTCCCTCCATTGTACCCTGAAGAGCAAGTACAGTTTTGAGAATATGAATACTATAGGCTTTTCTGTAGAAGATCCTCAGGATAAATGAAAGATTTGATTTACTTACATCACAATGTAAAGTATAGGAAAGAGAAAAATGACATAAATCAGCACAGAAAGGACTTGCATAAAACTAAATTAAAATGAAATCAATGTGAATGTCTTCAACAAGAATCCTACTAATCACTATTGTGCAAAGCACATCTCTGTAAGAGGAAATGTTCATTAGAAGTTAAGTTTTATCTCAATTAGCTCAATGGTTGCTTCATGCCCCAATCAATAAGTTCAAATGTTCCAAAAAATCCATCAAAATACCATTTGTGCAGCGGCAGAGCCATGTGTTTCTGAAGCTTTTGCTTAATGTGAAAGAGGAAGCTATCTAGAAAGATTCAGAGATGTGGTGTGATTATTTTCACGGAGATAAACTGGCATATGCATTGCTTAATAAAAACTAAAACAAACAAAAACTAAACTGTTCTAACCTGGCAGACATTTAAAGCTTTGACATTTAGGACCCTAGGCCAGCCTTACTTTCAGTGTGGGTATATAGGGCTCTGAGGACATTTGGAGGAGCATTTATCTAAGTGGAGACTCATCAGGAAGCACTTCAAAGAAGTGCTTTTTAATGTTCAAATATAAATGTGCTTTGATGACCTTTCTTTTATCCAGTTCACTATTAAAATGCTTCCTTAATACTTTCTTTCCCCCAAGCCAAGCCTAGTTAATCATATGATCTTGTTGAATAAACTTTGATCTTTGATTAAAGCCAGATTTTTAAAAGTATACAACACACTGAGGCAATTTTGACCTTGGAAAAAAGTGGAAACTGCACCAAGACAATCTTCAATATCTCCTTTTCAAAATTTAATGTCTGTTTAGCATATTAATTAAGACATCACCTATTCTCTTCCTCCATGCTGGTGTAAGCCCTCTGTATGTTCTAAAATTGGTGCTGATCTCAGTCTGACACTATGAAATATTATAGGATACATGGCTTTTTCATATCCCCCCTTCACTGAATATTGTGAATTTTTCTTTGACTTGTTTATCTTTTAATTATTTACTTTTTGGGCTTAATTAATTGATGTGAACAGTTTGAAGAATATCTGTCTTACAATTTTGATGTATTCAGATATTGGTAATAGACTGTCCTGTATATACAAGATTCTATAAATTGCATATGTGGTTTTATGTAATGGCTTTTAAAATGGAAAACACTAATGGTTCCTATCAATAAACACTTTTTTCTCTTGTCTTTTTTAAAATAATCTTTTAGTATTTGTTTGCAAAGGACATAATCTAAAGAATCTTCTAGTTGTGTTAACTTGATTTTCTTTACAGAAAGACCACTTAGGAAGTATTTTTCAAAAAGAAAATATGCAAACTTAGCATTAAATAGATAACTAAGATAATACTATGTCAAGAATTTTCACCACCTTCTCTGTGCATTCTTGTTAATGGAAAGCATTTGTAAAATAATTCCATTTTCTACATGGGAAGATAGTTCAGTCAGTCAAATACCTTATTAAACGAGGACATAAATTGTGCATAAATATATGCACAAAGTCAGAATGGAGGTGATTCTAAACACTCCAGGGAGAAGCAGAATCAGGCAGATTCCTGAAGCTCAAGCACAATGTTTAGTCAGGCAGTGGAGCTGAACACAGGTAATTTCAGCAACTTGGTTGTAAAACAAGATAAGAACAATGAATGGCAATACCAGTTGACTTGTCAACAAGTTCACTACCCCAAGATTAAGATCAACAGGCAGAAAATCAATCCCTCCCTCAAGTGAGGGTCAGTGTTCTCTAGAGAAAAGCTTCTGGAAGGTTATTAAATTTCAGAAGGTTAATTCTAACAAACGTACATAGAAGAAGCACTTAATGGGTGGTCAATTTTATTTATCTTTCAATACATGGATAGATATATGAAATGAAATTAAAGATTAGGAAGTAATTAATATGAGAAGGATGAGAGTAAATGGAAGGAGTAGAGTGAGGACAAGGAAGGGTGGAAATGACATATCGCATTAGTGATGGTGAAATTCCTAAAAATAATAAAACTAACAAAAATATTCTCAACATTTGCAACTAATAAGAGGATAATAGCAGAATTTTCTAACAGTAAAAGTAAACCAGCTATATAACATAAATAGACATATTTATTAAAAGATATTGAACTATTCATAAAGCTCAAGAGTCTTATATGATCTGGATAGAGAAGACCAAGAAACCATATGTAGGTTATACTATCAAATTTGGTTATAGTCTAATCATGGGGCTACAAACTGTGGGATTTGTTGTATCTGATAATTCCAAGATGAACTTAGAATTTATATCTTGTAATTATTGTTTATTAAATTGTTTACAATATATGTAAGTGAGTTACAAGAATTACTTAAGTGTTTTAGTCTTTTTCTTATTGCTACAGCAATACCCTTAACGCTAACATAACAAAAAAAAAAAAAGAGGGGATGTTTGTTGAGCTCATCCTTCGGGAGACTGGAATTTTAAGCAGCATGGTTCCTTCCTGGGACTGTGTCATCTCAAGACAGATGGCTTCACATTGGCAAAGCTAGTGCAGACAAGAATGATGGCAAAGACAAAGAGGCAATCAGAAAAAGGGGAAGGACCAAGTTAGTTTATCCTAAATCTGTCTGTTGACAGAGCCACTGATAACTTTATACAAATTTCTACTTCTAGTAGGTCCCTCTAACAGAAAAGATTACTATATCTCTACCAAACTTTGAACACATAAACATTAAAGTATAAACCACATCTAAACCACTCCATTATAGTAACTTTTTATTAGCTTTTCTAATTATTTGCTTATTTTTATTTTTTTATTGATTTCTATTGAGCTCTACATTTTTCTGTGCTTTCCTCCCTGCCTCTCCCCTCCCTGCTTCAACCCTCCCCCAAGGTTCCCAAGCTCCCAGTTTACAATTTTTACTTTTTAAGACAGAACTTTGCTTGTATTCCAGGTTGACTTCAAGTTTACTTTGTAGTCATAATGGTTTTGAACATACAGCAATTTTCCTTCATCTATCTCTCTGTTTACAAGTATGAGCCCAGTACTTGTCATTTTTAGCAACCATTTGACCTTGCCGATTAGACACTATATTTTTTAATAAAAATGTACTTATACATATAATGTAATTTATCTAAGAGTAATTCTATTACTGATCTAATTTCTAATCTCTAATATCTAGATTTTCTCAAGTAGGTTTAAAATAAAAGGAATGATGCTTTTATTGAGTTTTAAAAGTCACAATATGCTTTTATAGTCAGACAAAGACCACTTGTGTTTGCAAAAATTTACCGTAAGTTTACTTTAAAGAATAGTACTTAGATGGAGAAAGGCTTGAAATGTATTTTATTCATGTTATGAAATATTTCTCCAGAGGCATCAAATAATGACATTTGAAACAAATACTAGAAAAAATACTTTCATATCTGTTTTGCAAAAGGTATGTCACTTTATTTCTAAGTGCAGTTAAAGAGTCGAAGGGAAGAGACAGTATAAATAAGGACTTAAATTACTGAATTAAAAATAAATAAAATACCACAAAGAATCAAAAAAATCTCAGTTCTTCAGAAACATTGACAACATTGAGAAAACTTTAGCTAAACTAAAGAAAAGAGAGTAGAGACCCTCATTAAAAGAATCAGACATAAAAAAGGAAATGATACAATAGCTAAGGAGAAAATACAAAGAAAAATAAATACATTAAAATCTACACTTGGAGCTGTAGTGTTGGCTTACAGCTAATTACACTGACTGCTCTTTCCGAGGAGCAAAGTTTGGTTCACAGTATATGCATAGAATGACCCACAACTCAGGTATAGGTGACTGAAGGACTCGTCTCTGTGGCATAAAGCAAGTACATGTTGCACAGACTTATATGCATGAGAAATGAATATGCACAAAAAATTTTAAATTAAAGGAAACTACAGTTTCCACATAAAACAAGAAATTACTAAACAAAATTGTTTGAGCATACATATGTGTGCCCTACCAAAATAAAAAATAAACAATCTAAATAGATCCATAACAACCAAGTGGAGAGATTCAGTAATTAAAATTATCCCAACTAAGATGCTGAGGCTCTGATGGATATATTACAGAACTATGCCAGCCATTCAAAGAAAAGCTAATCGCAGGGCACTGCTTATTCCATAGACTGGAGGAGCAAGGAACATACTCAAATTATTTAAGAAAATAAACATTATCTAACTACCAAAACCAGACAAATGTCCAACAACCAAAGCAAAAATATTCCTTCTAATGAATATAGATGCAGAAATTCTCAATAATAACCTGAACAAGAAATTCAAGAACATGTCAGATTGATTACCTACTGTGACCAAATGAGATTCATAACAAAGATGTAGTGATGACTCAACATCGGATACCAATTAATGTAATCCAGGACAGGAATAAAATCAAAGACAGAATCCACAGGATTTCTTCATTAGATACACAAAAGGCTTTTGGCAAAACAAAATATAGTTTCATGATAAATGATTTGGAGAATCAAGTTAGAGACATTATTCTGAAGAAACCTCAGAGATGGAAAGACAAACATATTTTTTTCTTTTTTATGGTGATGTTATCTTTGAGTTTTCAGAGATATGTGTTTCATTTAGAGTGTATATATAGATGTAGGGGGTCATTAAATGATGTGAGTATTGTGCACAAGACGAGATACAAAAAAAGGGGAAATGATGGAAAGAGATATTTAAATTAGGGTGGGAGATAGGGCAGCAAGGTAGGGTAAGGAATATGGGATGTAAAACTAATACTAGCCACCTAATATTTTAGAAACTTCCTAAAATATATAATATAAATATATAAAGTGAAGTTGAATGGATAAACCTTTAGTTTAGAACTAAAGGCACTGTAAACCTTCTAGAGAAAAAATGGAATTTATCCTGTTTAATGATATGAAACAGAAATAAAATATACTTCATACACAATCCTCCAACTGTTAAAATTAATTCAGTAAATGCATACCTTTCTGAACTTTTCAAATTACACTGAACTTCTCAGTACTGTTTTGCTGTAATTAGTAGTAGTATCAAATACCTACCTAATTAAGCATATATAAATTAATGCATAAATTAAGCATATATACATTTATAAAATTATTAATATTAATTTATATATGCTTAGTTAGAAGCACTTACTCCTGTGCAAGCAGGATCACACACATTAAATACTTTCTCCAGAGTTCATGCCTGTAACCCCAGTACTCTAGAGACTGATGATAGGCGTGAGTTTGAAGCCAAACGGAGATGTATAATGAGTTCCAGGGCAACATGAGATACAGTCTCAGAAAAGCTAAAAAATAGGAATTATTTTGTAAATTCGACTATTTTTTATATTGTCAAATTAAATCATTAATATATGATATTATTAATAATATAATAAAAACTATTAGGTTTAATATATAAGCTATTGATAATAAGAAATTTTATTTAGCACAAGTGTCTTTCAGAAATCAAATATCTATGGAAATGAAAACATCTTAATGTTTTTAAAATATTAATGCTATTCACATTCCTTTTTATATTAATTAAAGATAATTACAACAGGTAAGTAATGATCCAAATCATTATTTAATTAAACATTTATGCTTTAGTTTTAATCATAATTATTTAAGACTTCTAAATGTTATACAACTTTCATTTTCTGACTGAATGTTACTTTGCATAACATCAGTATTTGGGGAGAACAATGTATTAAGAAATCAGCCAGAACATTTTGCTAGTCGGACTTGTGGCTCAGTGGTAGAGAAAGCGTCAAGGCCTCTTGAGTGTTGTCGTTCACACTGATAAATAATGAGTCTCTGTCTATTTCAACACATATTACGAATACGCAGAGACTTCGTGCCACTCACCTGTAGAGATTCAAGTAAAAATGATTAGAAATGTTTATGCAATGCATCGCCATACTTCATTATACCTTGAAAATTTGATTTGAATTGTGTCTATTTGTTTTGTTCTATAATCACAGCACAAATTCTCTACTGCTCTTTATGAAGCTTTTGATGGAGATTTCATGCAAACAGTGGATAATTTAATGCTGATTAGCTTCATTTAGAAATTTAATTAATCTCATTTTTAAAAAGACATTTTAAGAAATAAATAATGGTAATTTAAAAATTTCTTGTTACTCCCAGCAGTTCTAATGAAGAGAGACAACTTTACAAAAAGCAATCTTTATTTCACAATAAAATATTATGGCCATAAAGTCTTGAAAAGATAGACAATATTCAGAAAATTATGTCCATATGGCAAGTTGGTTGGTGACTCACAGCACATAATATCACTCATTTTGCATGGCTAAGCAACTAGCCAAATGTGCAAATATAATTAGCTACAAGTTTCATCTGCGAAAGAGTGTCTCGAAAATGAATCTGGTTTGTGGATTTAGCAGGTTCATTAACTCTTTGGGACCCTTTGGGTGCCATTTAAAAAGCATTTGCTCTCTCTGATATAATTGTCCAGCCTACTCTAGTGACTGCTTTCAGGGACTAATTTATTTGCAGGACACCTATGTGTAGATGGAAAAAGGGAAGAAGGATTATTTCATAGTGTGCATCTATTCATCATTCCAATGTATCTCTCATAAATCATCTTCCCTTCCAGGTTTTCCTTAGAAACATCTGCACATAGCATGTGGATATATTAATGAATAACTATGGAATGCACTGGGAATATTTTGTGCCTTAATATAGTTCAGGTTAAATAAATATGTCTTGACTGTACAGATCACACATATCTAAAAAATATTTTTCCTATTTATTATTTTTCTGTAAAACAAATAAGGCATATTTTGGATCTCTTCATTTTTTTCCCAAAAATAGATTGCAACCAGGCATGAAATCTATAATATGCTATTTCCAAATATGTATTCTGAATTTCTACAGAAACCACAATGGAGATATTATAGCTGCCTTGGCCAGACACATGTAACCTGTTTGCTATTTAAAAGTGAAAGAAGATATATAAAAGCTGCTTAAACCCTTGTCATTGATACTGTTACCTTTTTAATCAGAAAAAGGGACTATTAGAAAGATGATGCTATACATTGTATTTTAAAGGCTTTTAGATTTGTTTTTCAACTATGTAAATGAACATTCAGCACTTTGTTTTCTGAGCAAATGGAGAAACATCATATTTTAGTCATATATACTTAAATTCTTGGTCACTTGGACATTATAAAAACTTATTTTTATTACTTTTTCATTAAGTGTTTATGCGTCTATGAGAATGCATATGAGTGCAGGAGTCAGCACAGCCCAGGAGTTGATATCAGACCCCAGATTGCTGGAGTTACTGCTATTTGACAATCAACTAGTATGGGTCCTGGGAAGCAAACTCGAGTACCCTGAAATGACAGTTCATTGCTTAACTGTTAAGCCATTTATAGAGCCCTTTAACTGTAAATTAAAATTTGTGATTTATGACTTCTATATATTTTATTTTTTTAGCTATGTTATATGATTAGTATTTATTTGTATCATTTACTTTTTTGTTCTACATGGGACTTATCCATGATTTACAAACACTATATTATTGAGATACATCTTTAATCATGCTATTTTATTTTAAAATAATTTAATTATTCATTATTTTCGGTGTATGTGTTGTGCATATGTGTATGTATGTGTAACTGTATGTATGTGTATCACAGGTGTGCAGTGTTCCCAAAGTTCAGAAGAAAGCATCAGATCCTAGAAATCAGCAGTTACAGATAATTGTAAGGTACCATGTTGTGCTGGGAAAAGAACTAGATTCCTTCATGAGAGGAGATATCACTCTTCAACACTAATCCACTTCCAAGCCCCTTAAAATTTGTCACATGTATACGCTCTCTAAAATTCCCAGTGCTCTTTCCTCCTAAAGATAATGTAAATTAGTGATTTTGTATGTTTGGCTTCCATGTTTTTCTTTTCTTTTTTGTTTTAGAGAAACATCTACAGCTAAGTGTGTCTTTGTAGGGTGTTATCTGCCACAATGTGTCAAAATTTTAAGATTAAGTTTTTTGCTTTGCTCTTAGTGTCTATTCACAAACATCTTATAAATACATTTCAGCTCATATACAGCTCTGCACAGAATGTCCAATCACCAAATATGGAGAGAAAAATCATTATTAATAAAATAACAACAGAAACAATTATATAAAGCATGAACCAGACTACTCTTCTATTATGGGTTTATAACTTTAAAAATTCAGTAACAGAGGGCCAATTTGATTAAAATACTATAACATAATGAAGTTGCAATTGCATTATAAACAGAGAATTACCCTCAATTTCCTAGTTTTATCATACATTTTTCTTATCGATATGCTATTTCTGAATTTCTAACAAAGATATTACTTTATCAGTGGTGTGTGTTTGTGCATGTGTAAGTATGTGTATGTATGCATGCACAAGCAAGCATATGCACATATTGGAATATGCATTGACAAAGTTCTCTCAATTAAAACATTATTATTGTTAGGATATGCAAAGCAAAAAGCACTGGAAATTATTGGTGTAAATACACGTGAAAGTATGTGCCTATGCTTTGAAGATATTCAGCAATCCACTTCTGTTTATTTTTGATTTTTGTGTGATCCTTTCGAGTTCCTGCTTAATGAAAGAGTCTGTGAGAGATTCAGCAGGATACAGAAGAAAGTGACTGAACTGTCTTCGAAATTTCCTGCTTCATGGAAAATTCTGCTGGATACTATCCTGTAGGCTGAAGATGGATGCCCCAAAGGTACAATATAACTTTGGGTGACTGTTCAGGCAGTGAGATGTCTCTGTCAATTCTAGAGTTTTGGAAGTTGTTTACAATGCGCTTCCTGTTTACTTAGGTGATATATCCTTCTGGAATCTTTGATGGAGTTGAAGAATTTATAGTTATAGTTTTCCTTAGTTATGATAAAAGATAAAGTAGATATAAATATTGTAACTGTAATTCTTGCTTGATAACTGTTTTGTTATATGTAATTTTACTATGTTAAAGTTAAAGCCTTCCTTTTTGTTTAAACAGAAAAAGGGAAATGGTATAGGAGGTCCTTCTGTCTATGTGTTGCTTTCAATGGTTAATAAATAAAGAACTGCTTTGAGTATATGGCAGGGAAGAACAGAACTAGGAGGGAAAGGGAGGCAAATGCTGGGAGAAAGAAAGGCGGGGTCAGAGATGCCATGGATCTGCTGCCAGAGATTAACGTGCTGGAATTTGCTGGTAGGCCACAACCTCGTGGTGATACACAGATTGATGGAATGGATTAAATTAATATATAAGAGTTATCCAATAAGAAGTTAGAGCTAATGGGCCAAACAGTGATTTAATTAATTCAGTTTCTACGTAATTATTTTGGTTTTGGGCTGCTGGGACAAACAAATGGCCTCCTCCTGCAACACTTGTGTTGTTATTCTTTCTCTTAGGGAATGGTCTGTGAGGCTTTCTCTAATAAAACTTTTGCTTGTTTATAGCCTAGTACACATATAAGGCATGGTTTATGTATTGTTTCCTATCTAATCTTAATCATTCACTAAATTTAACAATTCTCACTGATCATTTTATTTATAGAATTTTATATCCTTTCTTCAGAATACTTTTTTTGTTCTTCCCGTAATACCTTATCTTTCTTTTATTCCTATCTCATTTGTTTTTTTGTTTGTTTGCATGTTTTGTTTTGTTTTAGAGATAGGGTCTCTCTGTAGCTTTGAATGCTGTCCTGGAAGTAGCTCTTTTAATCAGGGTGGCAGCAAACACATAGCGATCTGTCTTCTTCTGCCTCCTGAGTGCTGGGATTAAAGGCATGTGCCACCAACACCTGGTTATTCCTTTCTTTTCATATAAAAAATGTAAGTGAGAATATAATTTTGAAGTCCATGGAGTCTTTCCTTTTAATTACCATACTAGTTACAACTCTCTCTCTCTCTCTCTCTCTCTCTCTCTCTCTCTCTCTCACACACACACACACACACACACACACACACAAACACACACACATTACTAATCAATAGAAATATGTATTGCGCTTTTTGATTAATTTTACCAAACTATTTTAAATAGTCAAAGTCCTGTAACACAGAGTTGCTTTTCCTTCACCTGCTTTCCTAGCATATCACTGTCTAGAGAAATTTAACATAGCAATGTTTAAATCACGGAAAGGTATGAGTTTATGTTACAGTTTCTTTGAAGTTGTATCCATTAATGAGAAGTTTTCTCACATTAATAAAAACTACATGAATTAGAAGTTATTTAAAATTAGTGTGGTTTTATGTCTGTGGAGATGGTTCAGAAGATAATTTCTCATGCTATGAAATTCAGTTCAGGTCACAGCACACAAGTTTAAGATCCGGCAGCTCTTCCTGAGAAACATATCAGCCCCAACTATTAGATGAGCAGAACAGGAGAATCATGGGAGCTTGCAGGCTTTCCAGCCTTGCCAAGAATACCCAGGCATGAAGTTCAGAACTCTGCCTCAACATCTTAGGAGAAGAGTGCTAAGGAAGGGTACCTGTTATTTTCTACTGACCTAATCACCGCTGGGGTGTTTTGTATATACATGTGCATATGCTCACACAGGCACATACACATGCATTAAATAAATAAATGATTAAACAAACAAACGCATATATATATATAAAACTACATAGATATAATAGAGTTTTAAACATTGCTATGTTAAAATTCTAGACAGTGATATGCTAGGAAAGGAGGTGAAGGAGAAGCAACTCTGTGTTACAGGACTATTTAAAATAGTTTGGTAAAATTAATCAAAAAGTGCAATGCATATTTCTATTGATTAGTAATATTGGTATTTTGAAATATTGAGAAATGTAGATTGTAAGAGGTATTTTATCCACATGGCAGATTTGAACAGTGTTTAATGTGCAATGATGAGTTGATCATTGAATTACTGGAAGCAGTTGAGCCAATTGACTTAGGTTTGGGGAGATATTTTTAATAATGTAATAGCAGATAATGTTTTAATAATCTAACATGTATGCCTTTCTTTCCATTTCCTCCTGTGACATCAAGGCAGATAAACCAGCTTGGTTCTTCTGCTTTTTTCTCTGTTTCCAGTTTCTCTCTCCTTACTGTTTCCCCTTTTCTACCTCTTCACTCATATCCCTTCTATGTTATTTTTTAAGCAAATTTACAATTCATTTTATGGTTGTAGTGTCATTTGAGGTCCTTATTTTGACTCTGTTGTCACTTCACATGGATTTTATAATAAAAACACATCAGTGTTTATGTGAAATTTGGAAACCATTTGGCACTAATCTCATTTTTAAAAACATTAAATTGCCTCAGGTTCTAATATAAACTTCATAGAAATCTGATTAGGAGTTTCCTAATAATGCCCATATTTTAAATCTAAATGTGTTATATTTTTCCTTTTTTATTTTGAAATATAGATGATAGATAGATAGGTGATAGAAAGAAAGATAGACATGCTATGTACAGATATATTATATCTTGCACTTACTAAAGAAAACAATGTTCAACATAAAAATAACCCCCAAATGCAAGGAAAAACCACAATGTGACTCTCTTCTGTTCAATTACATTGACCATTATCAAAAGAAACATACAGTAACAAGTGGTAAAATCCTGTAGGAAAGGGGTAACATCTGTGTATTTTAGTGATGATGCAAATAAACACAGCTACTATGTAAGGAAATAC